>CALZFC010000016.1:3557500-3670000 GCA_945643635.1 Allodiplogaster sudhausi | reverse complement strand
TGACCAAGTAAAAATTTTTTTTCATACGCTTAAAAGTGAATCGGGACGGCAGATGGTAGAGTCTGCGAAGTGCTGTAATAATATATAAAGAGGAGAGAAAGAGAGAAAGAGAGAAAGAGAGAAAGAGAGAAAGAAACTGCACGAAAGTGTAAGTGACCGGTACATGCTTGTCATAATTGTCCGATTTGCCATTTTCGGGCACTCAATTAATATAATGCCTATAATTTTTTTCCATCGGTCACCTTCACGTTATCTTGTATAGATTCCGACACTTTGTCTTTACTTTGCGTGGGAAGCGGTTATGAATCGCATCAGCCATTGAAGCAGGCGGATTAGCCTTTCATGCCGGTGATAAATGAAGCTAGCGTATTTTCATGGACGTTGACTATGCGCTTCGATTCAGTGATGATCTCTTTTCTAATTGTCGTGAGTAGGCTGATTAGCGGCGTATTGAAATTGTCGAAAAGTTTTCCTTATCTACAAGTACGTATTTTCATGCACTAGAATTCAATGCTCCGGAACGAGAGAGCATTCTAATGGTAAGTAAGGAGCACTAGCAATTGACTCTCCCACACACAGCAATATGTGCTCATTTCCTAGTTAAAGCCTTCTTTTATTATATATTGTCTTCTTAATTTATCAGTTAAAAAGGGTATACTATTAGCAGTTCACCATTAGAAAGACACGCCCATGGTTAGGTCAGATCGCTACGATGACATTCGGTATGGACTTGAAGACACAAGATGCATCCCTTTCGGTTTGGCCATGCCTTTGTTAGGCCAATATCATTTATCATTTTGCTTACCCTCATTTATTAATTTCAGAACAATAATAATCTTAAATAATTAAAAGAAAACCTTCATTTTGTTCCGAGATCAGCCTAATAAATGAACAGGTGGATTATTTTACGTATGCCTTGGTTAAAAGGGACCAGTAGGACTGAACAAAGCTTTTCAGTAATAATTCTATTGCATATTTATTATACATTCTAATTGGGCCGTAATTTCTCTATCTCCCTCTCTCTCTCTCTCTCTTTCTTACTCGCTCTCTCGTTTTCTCTCTTTCTCTCTCTCTCTCTCTCTTTCTTACTCGCTCTCTCGTTTTCTCTCTCTCTCTCTCTCTCTCTCTCTCTCTGCCTCCTTCCTCTTTTCCCTCCTTCAGTATGTGCCCCCTGCATTCTTCGTCCCTTCCTCATCGCTGTAATCGTTCTTCCATTCCGATGCCCAAATTCAATAGAATCCACCTGCCTGCGCGTACGTTCAGCCTTCCACTTTCATCGGACGTCTTTTGTGTGTCCTGATTGTGGCTTTTTTTTTCTTCAATTCCGCTCTATCTTCCCTTCTCTTTCTCACTCTCTCTTCTCACTCTCTCTCTCACTCTCTCTCTCTCTTCCGATTTGACACTTTCTCTCTCCCGCTCTTTCCCTCTCTCCCTCTCTCTCCCTCTCTCTCCCTCTCTCTCCCTCTCTCCCTCTCTTTGCTCTCTTTGTCACTTTCTTTCTATCTCTCTCGCGTCGGCAACTGATGGCCCCCAAGGAGCGATTTAAGAAAGTTTCTCTTCCCCACTCCCGAGGCGTGCACGTTTCTTTGGACAGCCTTCTTAGGCGCGTTCTCTGGCAGCTCGTGGTGAGAATGGAAAGAGAGTAGAATGGAAAGAGAGTGAACATCAAGGAGGGGCAGAGAAAGAGAGAGAGAGAGAGCGAGGGTGGGGGGTAGGGAAAAGAGGGCGAGAGAGAAAGAGGGACAGGGTGAGGAAGGGCGAAAAGTGGTGTGGCACCACCACCGCCAACACTACCACTTCTCCATTTCCTTGCAGGCCACTAGCTCTCTCTCTCTCTCTCTCCTTCACTCACTTTCTCTCTTGGTCACTGTCTCTTTCTCTCTGTCTCACTCTGTCTCTCACTCTCTCTCCTCTGCCCCTCTCTGTCTCTCCTCTTCCATTCCTGGCAGTGTCATGGCGCATCCCATCTAATCCCTTCCCCTTTCCATTCTCTTCTCGTGTATCTCTTCTCCCTCCTCCGGCCGTGCCAAGAGCAGCTCCCCCCCCCCCCCATACACAACCACGCAAATATAATTACATCATTTTGTTTTCTATATGGGAGATAGAGAGTGGGAGAGAGAGAGTGGAAGACTGAGATATGGAGAGACAGAGAGAGAGAGAGAGAGAAAGAGAATGAGAGGGGGAGAGGGAAAGGAAAAGCGATTTAGCCAAATGAAGCACTAACCGTGGTATCCCTCCATTTGATATCCCTCCACACTATGATTACATATTTAGAGCTCTAGGACGACAGATAGTTTTAAGTATATGTATATATTCAATATATGTTCAGAACACCGTTCGCGCATAATCTTCTTCACCTCATTCTTTATTTTTCATGTAAAATTTCTAAGACGTTATTAACCGTCATTTCAGCGTTGTTGTTGATATTTTGTTGTTTGACCTTGCACGTATGATAACTCTGTCTACATGACAATCGAAAGATACGATACGCGACTCCTGGTCTTCGTTTCTTCTCCTCGTGTTCTTTAGTTGTCTAAATGGCCGTCGTTATCGCGTCTGAGAAAAAAAGAGATTGCTCTGTACCCAGCGGATGTCATCTTTGCTGTCCGTTTACAGGAGAATAAGCTGCTCGGCTCATTCATAAGGAAGAAGGCCGAGAGAGAGGCGACTTGTCTCTGTCCGAGAGAGAGAGAGACGCAGAGATAGAGAGACAGAAAGAGAGGAAAAGTTAGAGAGAGAAGAAGAAGAGTGGGAGAGGCCAGAGAAAGAGAGAGAGAGATGTCATCGGCGGGCGGCTCTCCACGGCGCCTTCGCACCATTTTGATCACCGGTGGTTTACCTGTCGATCAGCTAGTTATAATGATTCATTACTCTCTGACGTCGATAGTCACCAGCCGTAAACCATGTCTAAAAAAAATTAAATTTTAGTCTGGAAGTTTGTATCCTATTACTTATCATATTGTTAAGGTTTTCTTATTTTATTTATGGTTAGAAAATATTGTATATGTACATATGTATAAATTAGATGTTTTATCTATACATATCATATATGTGGTATATATTTATGTATATATAATTTATGCATTATATATATATATATATAATACGTACATAAATAATAGTAAATTATGCTTGAGGCGCTACCGAGGGAGTCGGCCGACAGACAGCCGTTGATCTCGCTGCGCATCCTCACAACTACCTCATCATCCATGGAAGAACGTCAGTTGCTTGCTCTATGCTCACAGGATTTATAAAAGAAAATGTAATTTTCATTTTTTTTATTGCGCTAGGACAGCAACACGTGATCTTGATTACTGGTGTAACTCTAAAATGTCCAAACTATTTAATCCACTTGATAGTTGCTGGGCAAAATTGTTGAAACTACGGTTCATTTCCTCTTAAAACTTTCGTGAGCGAGCAAAAAAAAGACTGACTAGGAGAACTGAAAAGAAAAAAGAAATGGTGTCACGGATCATAAATTTATGATGCTAGTTATAAATATTAATTAATTAAGACAATATTACGAACTTCTCTCGCCCTCCAGAGTGTTTATCTCTCTTTCACTCTCTTTCACTCTCTCTCTCTCTCTCGCTCTCTCTCTCTCGCTCTCTCTCTCTCGCTCTCGCTCTCTCTCTCTCGCTCTCTCTCTCGCTCTCTTTCTCTCTCTCTCTCTTTCTTTCTCTCTCTCTCTCTCCAGAGTGGACAAATGCCAGGCTGCCCTCGCGCACATCCTTCGCGAGAACGGCTCGACCGAGAACGTCTCGACTGTGGTCGCGAATCTGGCCAGCATGAAGGAGGCAGGAAGCTTTAAAAAAAATTAATTTATTAATTAATTTATATTTATTTATTTTTATATCACTTATTTTTTTACATGATCCATCTTCTCAATAATTGAAGAATGAGGTACCTATTTTAACGTTTTGCTCTCCTTTTGGTGAGTGAAATATTTTCTATAAGAAGGAATGCGTGAGATGTATGTATGTAGTATGTATATACATGCATATATTCTGCGCTTGAGTGTGCAATTCCTGGAGCCTTTCTGAAAATGTTCATGAGGCGATTTGAGGAGGTGGGGGTATGGGGGTGGAAAGTGAGAGAGAGAGAGAGAGCGAGCGTGAGAGCGAGAGAGAGAGTAAAGGGGTACTTACCAAATTCCCTTCAGGCGTTCGCTAGCCCCGTATTCCGATGCAGGAATAGAGACCATAGGGGCCGCTTTCCGCCATTATATGATTGATGCTGGTTGGTCATAGAGAGTGAGGTGGATGCAGAGAAAGCTGAAAGAGGAGAGAGAGAGAGAGAAAGGCTAAAAGTTAGAGAGCGAAAAGAAGGTCGAGAAATAAAGAGAGAGAGAGAGAGAGAGAGACAGAGACAGAGACAGAGACAGAGACAGAGTGAAGAGAGAGCAGACATGACAGCCCCCCCGCTGCTAAAAATGACACCACGAGCGCGATGCATCTTGAGAGCGCTGAAAGAATTTTTGGATAAAATGAAATATTTTGATATCGCGCAGCATTTCGGGGAGAAGAAATATAACAGCGAGCAATTACAAGAATGTCAAAAAGTTTTCGTCGTCTAGAATGAAGCCATAATTCAAAGCCACTGATCACTTTTCTGATTGTTTGTGAGTATGTATGTTTATTCTGACACATTGTTGATCAATGAGAAATACTGCTCTCAGAACTTTCTCGAGATTTTGCTTCTGTCTTGAAGAGACAAACCACGCGCTCATTGCCAGGCATCAACAGCTGATTTCGTAATTTGTTATCTGACCCATTGGCCTACTCTCTAATTCTCTTGAATAGCCCCTTTTACTTTCTCTTTCATGTTTTTTTTCTCCGAAAATTTTTTCTTTCCCTTCTCTCTTTCTGTTATTCTTTTGATGCTGTTTATCTTTCTCTCTCTCAATCTCTCTCGTTTCTCTCTTTTCTCTCTTTTCTCTCTTGATCTCTCTCTCCTTCTCTTAATTCTCTCTCCTCTTCCAGTTGCCAGCCGAAAGCGTGGCAAACATTCTCCTTGCGTGCCTTCTCTTGTCTCGCTTGCCTCTTGGCCTCTCACGCTACTTCTTGCTTATTCCGGCAAGTGGTCGTAGCAGTGGCAGAATAAGCGAACAAAGGGAAATTGGAGAGAGAGAGAGAGATACAGACAGACAGAGAAAGAGGGAGAGTAGGAGAGGGATAAAAGAGGAAGAGAGGGAGAAAGAGACGGAGAGTGACAAATGGAAGGGTGCATGTCGTGTTTGCAAAGTCATGAGAAAGCAGAGAAAGAGAGAGAGAGAGAGAGAGAGAGAGAGAGAGAGAGAAAGCACCAGAGAAGCAGATATAGAATGCGAAATGGAGATTGTCATCTGGTAAGAACGTGAGGAGCGAGCGAGAGCAGAAGCGGGATACCGGAAGGCCCGCTCCGGACCCCGGGCATACGCAGAAGAGCCTTAGCCTTTGATGGAGCAGAATCGGGCCTTTGCTCTAGATTGGGATATCTAAATCAGAACGGCGAGACGCTGACAGGGTTGGCTGAACACCGCGGAAAGGGCAACGATGGAAAATATTTTTGGCACCGCTCCAAGGAGAGAGAGAGAGAGAGCGAAAGAAAAAGAGGAATCGTAAGGTAGGAGAGGGATCACGTGAGATAAAGCAAAAAAGTGAAACGGATGAGAGGTGAAAGAGAGAAATGGCAAAATAAAAAATAAAGAGAAAAGTGGTTGCTCCTTTGCTCTCCGTGATCTCTGCATGATGTGAGTGCAGCCATGCACACCTCGGAGCACGTAAGAAAGCATAAAAATGCCAAACCTGGAGATGCAATTTAATCGAAACAAAAACAAAATGCCTGCTGGATTTTTCAGCGCTTGAACTTTGCCAAATCTTGAAATGTAATTGAATAGATTTCTCTTCAATTGCGCATGGAGAATGGCTGTTCGAGCAAACAGTCAATTTTGCCGGCTTGCTTTAATTGGCCCTCGCCGAAAAAACAGGGTGCATTTATCCTCTCTAATCAAGCGTGAGCTTGGCAGAAAACATTCGTGAAATCGAAGACACACTGCTGTCTTTGTTTTTAACATTAAGATTTTTTAATTCACAAAGGCTAGTCGTCGCACATCAGTTGTTTCGATCCAATGCGATATATATCTGTGACTGGAAAATGAAAACCGCAGATGCCGATGAAAGCATTAGTTTTCTTGCCTTTAATCTAGAATAAATAAAATAAATGTTGCAAAAAGGGTAAATCTTTCTTTTATTCCTAAAAAAAAAAAATAATTGTAATGAAATCGGATAACAATCGAATTGTATGAGGGGGCGTAACAAATATAAAAAAAATAAACAAGCTTTTTAGACAAGCCTCCTCGCCGACGAGATCCTTCTTCACTACCCGTCATTAAACGTGCTCGTTTGCAACGCGGGAATTCTGCAGCCGAGACGAACTGAGACCAAGGATGGCCTCGAGGCCACCTTTCAGGTTTTTCGTGTATTCCGCTTTTTTTTTTTAAATAAAAACCTCTTTATCAATGTACAACTTTTACAGTCGAGAATGAAAAAGCTTTTTAGATAACTTTATTCTGCAATAAAATAAGTCAGAATCAATTGAGCACAAAAAGATTTATTGTTAAATCGAGTACGAAACTCAATCGCAATATATTTTTAATTTTCCTGACCATTGTAGTCGCGTCTCTCTAAATCAGACATGCTCTCTCTCCCTTGTGTCAGGCAAAAAGGCGCGAATTCAAATTGAGTTTTTTTTGACTCCCTTGAGGTCAACTACCTCGCGCACTTTATCCTCTGCAACCGGCTGTGCGAACTGCTCGCGAGGAATGCGCCAGCCAAGATTGTCGTCGTCGGAAGCATTCTGCATACTTGGTACGGTAACATCTAAGAATTATGGTAGATTTACTTTCAATTTGGCAGTTTGCCAAGAAAATAGTTCTCGTACTCTGAGCCCAAAAAAGAGCGTTGCTCTAATTAAGGGCCGCCCTGAACTGGTCCGACCCACAGGCAATTCGCGACTACGAGAAGTACCTCCAGTTCTCGCGTTCAAAGCTCATGACGCATATGATGGCATTCGCATTGCATCGGTTAGAGTCGGCGATTAGAGAGACAGAGAGAGAGGAGAGAGAGAGAAAGAGCGACAGAGAGCGGGAGAATGTCCCAGAACGAGAGAGAGAGAGGGAGAGAGAGAGAGAGAGAGGGAGAGAGAGAGAGGGAGAGAGAGAGGGAAAGAGAGAGAGAGAGGGAAATAGAGAGAGAGAGAGAGAGAGAGAGAGGGAGAGAGAGAGAAAGATAGGGAAAGAGAGAGGGAAAGAGAGAGAGAGGGAAATAGAGAGAGAGGGAGAGAGAGAGAAAGAGAGGGAGAATGTCCCAGAACGAGAGAGAGAGAGAGAGAGAGAGAGAGAGAGAGAGAGATAGGGAAAGAGAGAGGGAAAGAGAGAGAGAAAGAGAGAGAGAGGGAAATAGAGAGAGAGGGAGAGAGAGAGAAAGAGAGGGAGAATGTCCCAGAACGAGAGAGAGAGAGAAAGAGAGAGAGAGAGAGAGAGAGAGAGAGAGATGCTATCAGCGAGCGGCTCTTCATTACGCCTTCGCACCATATTGATCACCGGTGGATTTGCAGTCCATCATCTAGTCCTTATATTAAACATGACTTTTTTATAGCGATGTGTATGTATGCAAGCCCGTCCGGCGCCCATAAGAAATGAATTGCAAATCTAATGGTTATCTTTCCTCACTTACATTAGCATTCTTACAAGATTTAATAATTTTCTTGATCGTAAATATTGTTCTCCTTATTTTTTTATAGGAAATATTGTTCTCCTTATTTTATTTATAGGAAAATATTGTTCTACTAATTTTATTTATAGGAAATATAGTACAAGCGAGATACTCAAAAAGCCGCCATGTTCCATCTTTATTTACTTGTGACCTTAAGACTAATCTTACGTTTCTTCACAGACGAATGGTCCTCTCACACAAGCCGGTCACAGTGAACGTCGTCGAGTTGGCGCGCGAGCGGCGAGAGCCTAATAATAATTCGCGAAGGCACGAGAACTCTTAGTAGTTATTTTCATCTTTTCAGTTTTTTAATTTGTTCTGCTGATACAGTTGTGCTGTACAAATTATGACTGCGAATTATATTTTAGGAATATATATTTTTTTAATTTTACACTTTCTCGCCAAAATTGTTTTTGAATATTACACTTTCCCGCCATAATTGTTTTTGAATATTACACTTTCCCGCCAAAATAGTTTTTGAATATTACACTTTCCCGCCAAAATAGTTGTTTGAATATTGCGATTTCCCGCCATTGCAGTCGCTCGGCGTCTGCGCTGTCCTCGTCCGACTCAACGCACTCCGTCTCCTCGCGCTGCATCGACGGGCTCGTCCAGCTCATCGAGTCGCCCGCCGCCGACCGCCTCTCGGGCAAGTATCTCGACGCGCACGGAAAACAGATCAGGTCGCTCTCACTTTCTCTCTCTTTCTCTCACTCTTTCTCTCCCTCTCTCTATCTCACTCTCTCCCTGTCCCTCTCTCTCTCTCCCTTTCTATCTCTCTCTCTCCCTCTCTCTCTGGCTGTTTCTCGTTTTCTGTCTATTCATCACCTTCTCTCTCCCTCTCTCAATCATTTGATTTCCATCTCCTTCTCTCTGTTCGTTTAATCAGGCAATTTTCTTATACCCATTCCCCTATTTCATTCATGATATAGGCTGTCAACTTTGATTTAGCAGCTAGTTCTGGTGAAAATACTCAATATAAAATAAAAATTACAAGTTATAATGGTTTTTTCCTCATCATCACATAATCTTTTTTCTACGCAGATCCGGATCGGACGCAACGGATGAGAGACAACAAGAACGCCTCTGGGAGTACACGACGGAACTCTGCAAGGAGTATCTCTGAGGGAGAGAGAGAGAGAGAGAGAGAAAGAGAGAGAGAGGAGGGTGGGAGAGTGAGAAGGAGAGAGAGAAAGAGATAGAGAGACTGTGAGAGATGCCGAGAGCACAGCAGAGAAACGGAAAAGATGCTAAGAAAACGAATACACACGAAATGCTCTTTGAAGTGGCTGTTCTATTTCGCATGTATGTACTTTGTATGTATTTATGTACGTATGTACATATGTACATATAATATGCCTTTGCACTTTAATTTTTTTCCTTTTTATCCTACATTTCGCGTATCTTTAGCTATCTCGGTGCCATATACATACATACTACCAGTCGTACAGTCTTACTTTTCTCGTTTGTCAAATAATACTCTTAATTTAAATTTCCCTACAACTTTCTGAGCGAAATATTATTATTATTATTATGTTGGCTAGAAAGAGAGGGATGATTATTTACTGTCGATCGAATATTCTCGCAAAATGAAGAATTCCTAGTCACGGTTTCGCGATCAGGCTCTTTGATCTGTTAATGTTACAATTGTTCTTTGACGGAATGATTCTAGCATTAAGCTAGAGTTTGATAAGTTTTTTTTTTCTAAACAAGCACGTACCCAATGACTGTAAATGTAAATGTAACAGAAATGAAAAAGACATTTTATGCTCTGATATTCAGTTGATTATTGGATTTAGTGTTTCACAGTAACTTTTAGTTTGTAAACATTCACATGTATTTATGTATTTTCCAATGCATGCACATTCTTGAATGAGAATTGTAATTCTAGCTTCTTTTTTTGTCGAGATACCGGTGCAAATGAATGGCGAATCTGTGGTGAATAAAGATATTTTTTTATATTATTTACTTTCTGCTTTTCGATCTTTCATGGTTTTTAGATATTATTTTATATTTATATTATAATAGTTTTGTCTCCACCTTGAGAGAGATAGTGCCAAGTAAGAAGAATGTAAAAAAGCACACGCAGCTCATTTTCATTTCGCGCTCAAAGCTCATGACGCATATGATGGCATTCGCGTTGCATCGGTTAGAAGAGAGACAGAGAGAGAGAGAGGAGAGACAGAGAAAGAGCGACAAAAAGAGGGAGAATGTCCCAGAACGAGAGAGAGAGAGAGAGAGAGGGAAAGAGAGAGAGGGAGAGAGAGACAGGGTGAGAGAGAGAGAGAGGGAGAGGCCATCGGCGACTCTACATTACGCCTTCGCACCATATTGATCACCGGTGGATTTGCAATCCATCATCTAGTCCTTAAAGTAAACATGACTTTTTAATAGCGCTCTTACATCCATAAGGAATGAATTGAAAAATCTAATGGTTATCTTTCCTCACTTACATTTGCATGCTGACAAGATTTCCTTATTTTATTTATAGGAAATAATGTTGAAGCGGAAATATTGTTGAGATACTCAAAAAGCCGCCATGTTCCATCTTTATTTACTTGTGACCTTAAGACTAATCTTACGTTTCTTCACAGACGAATGGTCCTCTCACAGAAACCGGTCACAGTGAACGTAGTCGAGTTGGCGCGCGAGCGGCGAGAGCCTAATAATAATTCGCGAAGGCACGAGAACTTTTAACAGTTATTTTTATCTTGTATATTTTTTTATTGTTAACAGTTGTGTTTTGCAAATAATGACTGTGAATTATATTTTTGTACATTTTTTTTTATTTTACACTTTCCCGCCATAATTGTTTTTGAATTTTAAACTTTCCCGCCATAATATTTTTGACTATTACACTTTCCCGCCATAATTTTTTTTGAATTGTACACTTTCCCGCCATGTCAGTCGCTCGCTGTCCTCGTCCGACTCAACGCACTCCGTCTCCTCGCGCTGCATCTACGGGCTCGTCCAGCTCATTGAGTCGCCCTCCGCCGACCGCCTCTCGGGCAAGTATCTCGACGCGCACGGAAAACAGATCAGGTCTCTCTCTCTTTCTTACTCTCACTCTCTCTCTCTCTCTATCACTCTCACTCTTTCTCACTCGCTCCCTGTCTCTCTCCTTCCGTCTCTCTCTCTCTCTCTCTCTCTCTCTCTTGATTTCCACCTCCTTCTTCTAGTTTACAATTAGTCAGGAGGTTTCTTTTAGCCCATTCCTCTATTTCATTCATTATATGATCTGTCAATTGTGATTGACTCTGGATTATGTGGAGAATAATCAACAAAAAATAAAAACTAGCAGTAGTAAAGCCAAAGTTATGTTTTCTCAAATATTCTTCTTTTCATTCTCTTTTACGCAGATCCGGATCGGACGCGACGGATGAGAGAAAACAAGAGCGCCTCTGGGAGTACACGACGGAACTCTGCAAGGAATATCTCTGAGGGAGAGAGAGAGGGGGAGAAGGAGAGAGAGAGAAAGAGAGAGACGGAGAGAGAGAGATTGGGGAAGAGAGACTGTGAGAGATTCTGAGAGAACAGCAGAGAAACGGAGAAGATGCGAAGAAAAAGAACACACTCGAAATGCCGCTTGAATTGGCGGTTTTAATTCGCATGTATGTACTTTGTATGTCTTTATGTACGTATGTATTTACATATAATATGTCTTTGCATTTTAATTTTTTCCTTTTTATCCTACATTTCGCGTATCTTTAGCTATCTCGGTGCCATGTACAAGCAGTCGAACAGTCTTACTTTTTTCTCTTTTGTCAAATAATACTCTTAATATTAAAATTCCCAGCAAGTTTCTGAGCGAAATATTATTATTATGTTGGCAAAAAAGGGACGAATTATCTTTTACTGTCCCGCGAATATTATCGCAGAATGAAGAATTCCTAGTCACGGTTTCGTCATCTGGATCTTTGATCTGCTAATGTAGAAATTGTTTTTTGACGGAATCATTCTAGTATTAAGCTAGAGTTTCATAATGCTTTGAGATTATAGATTGGATTTCGTGTTTCACAGTAACCAACTTTGTTTTCATTCTTAGTTTGCAAACATTCGCACGTATTTATGTATTTTCCAATGCATGTACATTCTTGAATCACCGAGCAATTAGAATTGTAATATTACTTTTTTTGTCGAGATACCGGTGCAAATGAATGGCGAATCTGTGGTGAATAAAGATATTTTTTGTTATATTATTGACTTTCTGCTTTTCGATCTTTCATGGTTTTTAGATATTATTTTATATTTATATTACAATAGTTTTGTCTCCACCTTGAGAGAGATAGTGCCAAGTAAGAAGAATGTAAAATAGCACACGCAGGAAATAGAACAAGTCTTTTCCAGCTAATACAATTCTTCGAATCCTAATCCAAAAAAGGTGGAACGGAAATCACCAAATGTCGATATCGCGATTCATTCCATTTATATCACACCGGTGGTTTACCTGCCCATCTAGTCCTTATATTAAACATGACTTTTTCATAGCGATATCCATGCGGTCCCGCCGTTCATAAGAAATTAAATGCAAATCTAATGATTATCTTTCCTCGCTGATTAGCTTTCTGACAAGATTTCTTTATTTTATTTATAGGAAATATTGCATAAGCGACGTTTGAGATACTCAAAAAGCAGCCGTGTACCTTCCTTGTTAACTTGTGACCTTAACACTAATCTTACTCTTTTCACCGACGAATAGTCCTCTCTCACAAGCCCGTCACAGTGAACGTCTTCGAGTTGGCGCGCGAGCGGCGGGAGCCTAATAATATTTCACGAAGGCAAGAGAACTTTTAACAGTTTTTTTTATCTTATATATATTTATTGTATTGTAAACAGTTATGTTTTACAAATAATGACTGTGAATTATATTTTTGGAATACTTCAATTTTTAAATTTGATACTTTCCCGCCAAAATTGTATTTGAATATTGCAATTTCCCGCCATAATATTTTTTGACTATTACACTTTCCCGCCATAATTGGTTTTTTGAATTGTAAACTTTCCCGCCATGTCAGTCGCTCGGCGTCTGCGCTGTCCTCGTCGGACTCGACGCACTCCGTCTCCTCGCGCTGCATCGACGGGCTCGTCCAGCTCATCGAGTCGCCCGCCGCCGACCGCCTCTCGGGCAAGTATCTCGACGCGCACGGAAAACAGATCAGGTCGCCGCTCTCTCTCTCTCTCTTTCTCTCTCACTCTCTCTTCTGCCCCTCTCTCTCACACACTCTCTCTCTCTCTCTCTCTCTGTGCCTCTCTCTCCTGCCCCTCTCTCTCACGCACACACACTCTCTCTCTGTGCCTCTCTCTCTCCTGCCCCCCTCTCTCTCTCTCTCTCTTTCTGTCTTTCTCTTTCTCTCTCTATTTCTCTCTCACTCTCTCTCTCTGTCTCTCTCCCTCTCTCTCTTTCTCTCGCCCAGTCTCACTCTCACTATTGATTTCCATCTTCTTCTTTCTTCTCGCTTAGTCGGGCGGTTTCCTTACACCCATTCTCCTATTTCATTCAAAATAGAAGCCATCAATTCTGATTGTAGTTGGCCGTTATTTTGATAAAATATCGACATTAAATAAAATTTTAAAAAGCAGTTGTAATGGCAAATATTCTTTCAATCTTTTTCCATTCTCTTCTACGCAGATCCCGAGGATGAGAGACAACAAGAACGACTCTGGGACAGGGGTGGCCGGGGGCCGAAAATATCCGGCCCCGGCCCCGGCCCCCAGGGTAGGCCCCGTCCCCGGCCCCCAGGGTAGGCCCCGGCCCCGGCCCCCAGGGTTGGCCCCGGCCCCGGCCCCCAGGGTAGGCCCCGGCCCCCGAGGTCGGCCCCGGCCCAGGCTGCGGCCCCCAAGGTCGGCCCCGGCCCCCAAGGTCGGCCCCAAAGGAGGCCCCAACCCCAGATCTAAAAAAATTTTCTCAAAAAAATTTCACGTCGGGGGAAAAATCAATCCAAAATTGAGAAAATGCGTATGCGCAATACATACATTACCGTGCAAAAATATACGAACGCCATGATATTTTGCTATATTTTCCTTCAATGTTGACGAAACTTCATGAAATTTTCAGGGTTGTTTCTGTATGATGTCAGAATTACAGTTGCAGATTATTGGTTTCATTGATCCAATACAGGGCTTGAAAAAATCAATAATTGAATTACCCAGTTTTGCACATTCAGGCATGCAAAACAAAATTATTTATTTCTTGGATATTCTGGTAGTCAATATTGGATAGATAGTAGATCTAAATTCTAGAACATTCCTGCGATAACTTTTTGATCTAATTGTGATCAAATCCTATGCCATTAAATGTTGCCTACCTTCAGTTCGAGATTCATTCACTCGGCCTCAGATGAAGAAGGTTCAGTGGGATAAATTCAATCATTTACTGCTATTCCTAGAGTATTAATGATGTCCAAATATTCGTAGTTTATTATTAAACTAATTCAAATGGTTAATTGAACTGTGGAAATTAGGTGCAAACTGTTTGTGAACAATTTGAACACCGCGGTCAACTATGACCCGCACCGCAGAAATGCTAAAAGTGGTGTTATGCAGGCTTTCGTTTTTGGAAAACAGTTTTGTCTATCTATAATGATAGTGAATAGGATTTTAAACCTTCAGCAGCCTTATTTCGTCCCTGGATTCATGATTCCACAAAGGGAGGGTCAGATCGTTTGAATGTACCCTGGCATAGAGAAGTACGGTGTATTGACAGCTGTCTGTTCTACATCAAATACAACTTTAAATCAACTAATTAAGTTTTAGACTATTGCAGAATACTCTATTGCATCGATTAAGGAGATTTTTGACTCGATCTAAAGTTTTCGGGTTTAGTTTCCGGCCGTATTGGGCACGGTGGTACTCAATGCCAGGGTACATTCAAACGATCTTTGTGGAATCATGAAGCCAGGGATGAAATAAGGCTGCCGAAGGTTGAAAATCCTATTCGCTATCATTATAGATAGACAAAACCGTTTTCCAAAAACGAAAGCCTGCATTACACCACATTTAGCATTTCTGCGGTGCGGGTCATAGTTGACCGCGGTGTTCAAATTGTTCACAAACAGTTTGCACCTAATTTCCACAGTTCAATTAACCATTTGAATTAGTTTAGTAATAAACTACGAATATTTGGACATCATTAATACTCTAGGAATAGCAGTAAATGATTGAATTTATCCCACTGAACCTTCTTCATCTGAGGCCGAGTGAATGAATCTCGAACTGAGGGTAGGCAACATTTAATGGCATAGGATTTGATCACAATTAGATCAAAAAGTTATCGTAGGAATGTTCTAGAATTTAGATCTACTATCTATTCAATATTGACTACCAGAATATCCAAGAAATAAATCATTTTGTTTTGCATGCCTGAATGTGCAAAACTGGGTAATTCGAATTATTGATTTTTTTAAGCCCTGTATTGGATCAATGAAACCAATAATCTGCAACTGCAATTCTGACATCATACAGAAACAACCCTGAAAATTTCAAGAAGTTTCGTCAATGTTGAAGGAAAATATAGCAAAATATCATGGTGTTCGTATATTTTTCACGGTACTGTATGTAGCAGATACTGAATAAAGCGTGGCACATTTAGTCATAAATTGGCTCATAATTTGTTCAACAGGGGGTCAACTTCGTTTAATTATCCACAGCCCCCAGGGTAGGCCCCGCCCCGGCCCCGACCCCCGCTTCCTAGCTCGGCCCCGGCCCTGGCCCCTTCCCCGGGGGCCGGGGCCGGGGGCCGGGGCCCGTGGCCGGCCACCCCTGCTCTGAGAATACACGACGGAACTCTGCAAGGAGTATCTCTGAGGGAGAGAGAGAGAGAGGGATTAGGGAGGGAGAGGCAAGGAGAGAGAAAGAGAGAGAGAGGAGGGAGAGTGAGAAGGAGAGATAGATAAAGAGAGAGAGACTGTGAGAGATTCTGAGAGAACAGCAGAGAAACGGAGAAGATGCGAAGAAAATGAACGCACTCGAAATTCCGTTTGAATTGGCGGTTTTAATTCGCATGTTTGTACTTTGTATGTATTTATGTACGTATGTACATATAATATGCCTTTGCACTTTAATTTTTTTCCTATTTATCCTACATTTCGCGTATGTTCTCGGTGCCATATACTACCAGTCGTACAGTCTTACTTTTTTCTCTCTTGTCCAAATAATACTCTTAAAGGAGGTCTCCGACGAATAATTAACATATCATTTTTTAAGCATGGATCAGTTCGTCTCATCGTAAAACATATATAGGGAAAGTTTGAATGAATTTCATCTTATAATTCCAGAATTAAATATCACAGGTAGAGAATTAGCTACTGTAGTTCTTAGCACCCTTCTATTTTGCATCGCTCGATCGCCAACTCCAGCCATTTTGAAAAAATGATGTGTGCATAGCAAAACCGAGGAACGGAGAATACCCTTCTTGGAAGTGTGTATATTGGAGCGCAACCGACATTGGCCGGATTTTTCTCAACAAGTCATCACCCAATGAAATTTTTCGGCCACTAATTTCTGTGGAGAGAGTGCAAGGGCTGCAGCACTGAAATGAGAGGATCACAGCCTTCCCAAAACGTGACGGGCAGAGAACTAGGAATATTTTAGCCAGTGGCCGCTAGACTCCCTTCCGTGCGGGACACTTCATGGTTCAAAAGCCTATTTTGAATTGCTTGGCCAAACATTCGCCGGAGACTTCCTTTAATATTAAATTCCCATACAACTTTCTGAGCGAAAGATTATCACTTAATTTTGTAATATATTTCTTGATTTTTTAAATCATAAATCAGTATACAATGCGGTTGCACTTCACAATCGCTGCTTGCTTCTTATTGTCAGATCAAAGAGATAAAGAATTTGAAGAGCAACAAAAGAAAGCAAATGACTTGGCAGGATATGCACACACAGGCGCTTTTGTGCCGCATAACTGTGTTAAATGTATACTTGTGAAAGAAGAAACGTTGTTCCATCATCTGCGGTCATTTGTAAATAAATACACATCAACAAACCCAAATAAATAGATTTATATTAAATAGCTTGAGAAGCTGTCAATTGCACCGAGCAGAAGAGCTCGGCGACAGCGACGGAGACGATGGTTGGAGCAGAGAGAGAGAGAGAGAGAGAGAGAGAGAGAGAGAGAGGGAGGGAGAGAGAGAGAGGAGAGAGAAAGAGGAGAGAGAGTAAGATATAGAGAGTGAGAGAGAGAAGTGGTTGTGAAAAATAGCGAGACACGAGGCATAGACAGAGAAACTACGGAGAGAGAGAGAGAGAAAGAGAGAAAGAGAGCATTTAATCTTCTATGGTGTTTAATATTGTTCTAGAGAAATTAAATGCAAATCTAATGGTTATCTTTCCTCGCTGATTAGCTTTCTGACAAGATTTCTTTATTTTATTTATAGGAAATATTGCATAAGCGACGTTTGAGATACTCAAAAAGCAGCCGTGTACCTTCCTTGTTAACTTGTGACCTTAACACTAATCTTACTCTTTTCACCGACGAATAGTCCTCTCTCACAAGCCCGTCACAGTGAACGTCTTCGAGTTGGCGCGCGAGCGGCGGGAGCCTAATAATATTTCACGAAGGCAAGAGAACTTTTAACAGTTTTTTTTTAATCTTATATATATTTATTGTATTGTAAACAGTTATGTTTTACAAATAATGACTGTGAATTATATTTTTGGAATATTTCAATTTTTAAATTTGATACTTTCCCGCCAAAATTGTATTTGAATATTGCAATTTCCCGCCATAATATTTTTTGACTATTACACTTTCCCGCCATAATTGGTTTTTTGAATTGTAAACTTTCCCGCCATGTCAGTCGCTCGGCGTCTGCGCTGTCCTCGTCGGACTCGACGCACTCCGTCTCCTCGCGCTGCATCGACGGGCTCGTCCAGCTCATCGAGTCGCCCGCCGCCGACCGCCTCTCGGGCAAGTATCTCGACGCGCACGGAAAACAGATCAGGTCGCCGCTCTCTCTCTCTCTCTTTCTCTCTCACTCTCTCTTCTGCCCCTCTCTCTCACACACTCTCTCTCTCTCTCTCTCTGTGCCTCTCTCTCCTGCCCCTCTCTCTCACGCACACACACTCTCTCTCTGTGCCTCTCTCTCTCCTGCCCCCCTCTCTCTCTCTCTCTCTTTCTGTCTTTCTCTTTCTCTCTCTGTTTCTCTCTCACTCTCTCTCTCTCTGTCTCTCTCCCTCTCTCTCTTTCTCTCGCCCAGTCTCACTCTCACTATTGATTTCCATCTTCTTCTTTCTTCTCGCTTAGTCGGGCGGTTTCCTTACACCCATTCTCCTATTTCATTCAAAATAAAAGCCATCAATTCTGATTGTAGTTGGCCGTTATTTTGATAAAATATCGACATTAAATAAAATTTTAAAAAGCAGTTGTAATGGCAAATATTCTTTCAATCTTTTTCCATTCTCTTCTACGCAGATCCCGAGGATGAGAGACAACAAGAACGACTCTGGGACAGGGGTGGCCGGGGGCCGAAAATATCCGGCCCCGGCCCCGGCCCCCAGGGTAGGCCCCGGCCCCGGCCCCCAGGGTAGGCCCCCAGGGTAGGCCACGGCCCCGGCCCCCAGGGTTGGCCCCGGCCCCGGCGCCCAGGGTAGGCCCCGGCCCAGGCTGCGGCCCCCAAGGTCGGCCCCGGCCCCCAAGGTCGGCCCCAAAGGAGGCCCCAACCCCAGATCTAAAAAAATTTTCTCAAAAAAATTTCACGTCGGGGGAAAAATCAATCCAAAATTGAGAAAATGCGTATGCGCAATACATACAGTACCGTGCAAAAATATACGAACGCCATGATATTTTGCTATATTTTCCTTCAATGTTGACGAAACTTCATGAAATTTTCAGGGTTGTTTCTGTATGATGTCAGAATTACAGTTGCAGATTATTGGTTTCATTGATCCAATACAGGGCTTGAAAAAATCAATAATTGAATTACCCAGTTTTGCACATTCAGGCATGCAAAACAAAATGATTTATTTCTTGGATATTCTGGTAGTCAATATTGAATAGATAGTAGATCTAAATTCTAGAACATTCCTACGATAACTTTTTGATCTAATTGTGATCAAATCCTATGCCATTAAATGTTGCCTACCCTCAGTTCGAGATTCATTCACTCGGCCTCAGATGAAGAAGGTTCAGTGGGATAAATTCAATCATTTACTGCTATTCCTAGAGTATTAATGATGTCCAAATATTCGTAGTTTATTACTAAACTAATTCAAATGGTTAATTGAACTGTGGAAATTAGGTGCAAACTGTTTGTGAACAATTTGAACACCGCGGTCAACTATGACCCGCACCGCAGAAATGCTAAAAGTGGTGTTATGCAGGCTTTCGTTTTTGGAAAACAGTTTTGTCTATCTATAATGATAGTGAATAGGATTTTCAACCTTCAGCAGCCTTATTTCGTCCCTGGATTCATGATTCCACAAAGGGAGGGTCAGATCGTTTGAATGTACCCTGGCATAGAGAAGTACGGTGTATCGTTTGAATGTACCCTGGCATAGAGAAGTACGGTGTTTAGTTTCCGGCCGTATTGGGCACGGTGGTACTCAATGAAAGGGTACTCCAACCATCGTCTCCGTCGCTGTCGCCGAGCTCGTAAGAGCTCGGCGACAGCGACGGAGACGATGGTTGGAGCAGAGAGAGAGAGAGAGAGAGAGAGAGAGAGAGAGGGAGGGAGAGAGAGAGAGGAGAGAGAAAGAGGAGAGAGAGTAAGATATAGAGAGTGAGAGAGAGAAGTGGTTGTGAAAAATAGCGAGACACGAGGCATAGACAGAGAAACTACGGAGAGAGAGAGAGAGAAAGAGAGAAAGAGAGCATTTAATCTTCTATGGTGTTTAATATTGTTCTAGATATGCCGGTTGCTGACCCGAAGAGCCTTAAAGAAAACCTCGCTGTCCGAAAAAAAAGACGGTCCGCTGGCTGCCACCCAGGAAGCCGGGAAATCCCTTGATGATCGGGAGGCTACGAACGGCATGGTGGCGCCTCTCGAGCCATATGCGATATTGCGGGAGATGAAAAGAAATTTGGTTAATGTTTGTAAGGGTATTATAGGAAGAATAAAATTAAAAAGTCTTTTCATCATTAGGATGGAGACCACAAAAAATATAATTGCTTCATGTGCACCGCGACATGAACCTTTTTTTATGAGTGACAAAAGTAAAAAAAGTTTTTGCATACTAATTGGAAACATTAAATATATGTATTATATATAAAATACAATAACGCAATAAAACAAGTAATTAATATGAAGTAAAAATTATCATATTTTTTGCTTGCACCTTGAAAGAGATTGCCATAGAAGAAAGTGAAATAGCACACGAAGGAAATAGAGCAAATCTGGTCTGTCTACGTGAAGAGTTCGAGCAATTTCAATGTTATCAGGTTAGCTACATACATTTCTGCCAAAGTTGTTAAGGTAATGATAATGGCTTTTCCGGACCCAAGGCTTCGTAATCAATCTTATCGATCTTGGCTGGATTAAAATAGTATGAGTTCTCATTAACAACTTACACAATTCTTCGATATCCAAAAAGGGAAAAAATCATTGTTTATTTTTAAATAAAATGGTATTGAAAGAATTCTCCATATTTGTACACAACAAATAACCGGGAGTGCGAATAATACACACAAATCTTTAATTATTCGGATGGTTCTTTCGTTCAAATCTTTCTTTTCTGCTAGTAATGATCACCAATAAAGGCTGCATTAAAAAAAAGTTTCATCCCCATGGTTCAGTTTCACACCCTCTTTAAACAATCGCTAATTGCATGACCTTTTTCCCTCGATTGTGGTTGGTCTGAATATGAATAAGTCTTCATTATTTGAAGTTTTCAAATTCTCATTTCCAGAAAATCTATTGTTCTGTTCTTTATTACATTTGGCATGCAACAAATGTCGGTCGATAACTGACTGCTGTCGAGAATTTACCCAATTTTACTCACAGTTTTTAATTATAGCGGGTGAAAGTAGTGATAATTTTAAATCAAAAATGACATGAAATAGTTGTATATACATACATATGTACGTACGTATGTACGTAGTCTATTATCCTGTTCAACCTCGTGCACTTCTATCCTCCCTCTTTGTCATCTTCTTCCTACATACATACATATCTCTGTCTTCCCTCTTAATCGCTTTCTATATCTCACTCTCTCTCTATTGTCTCTCGCCTTATCACTCGTAATAAATCCTACGCTTCCTCACTCACCCACAGTGAACGCTATCTCTCACTTGGTATTTAGTCAACTCTGCGCAGCCCCCCCCCAATGGGAATGGAAATGTCAACATATGTACATAGTACATTCATAAGTATGTATGTAGATTACATGTTTACAACATAGTTGAAAGATAACTACTGTAATGTATAGCTAATAAACATACATTTTTCATTCAGCTAGTACTCATTGCAGCCTATATTTTGCGTTCTTCTTGCCTGTCTGTCTGCGCTCGGACTGGATGATATATACATACATAGCGGTGTATCCTTTGGATGAAACCAGTGTTCACCTGAGTCTCCTCCTCCTTCTCCCCTTGAGCACCTTCTGAAAGGGAGAATGATAGCAATGGATGGATAGAGAAAGAGAAAGAAGAGAAAGAGATAACTAGAGGGAGGAAGAAAGATATAGCCAAGAGAGAGGTCGAAATAGCGAGAGAGAACGAGAGAGAGAGATTGAGAGAGAGATAGAGAGAGAGAGAGAGAGCGGACTGCGAAACAGAGGGAGTATCCTAGGTGACGCCTCTCCTTTTTCGCAAAGCAGCAGAAGGAGCAATACATGAGTAGAACAGAACGAGTTAGGGCACTAAGGAAGCGATGGCTACAAATGAGAGAAAGGTAAAAAGTGCAAAGAGAGAGAAATGATAGAGAGAAGAGAGAGATTGCGAGAGAAAGAGAAAGAGAGAGAGAGAGAGAGAGAGAGAAAGAGAGAACGGGAACTGCGTCATTGCTCGGATTCTTGCACGAAAAGAGATTATAATCCGGCGTTTACTATTTCGAGATACCAAGCTGCTGCTCATTTGGTGTACAGCTTTTTCTCAGAGATCGCTTAGTGCATTTATCCTTTTATAGCATCTTTTTATTCCTAATTTTACTCTATGTATCCGTCGTAATCTGTCTTTCGTTATCTCCTTCCCACGCTCTCTCTCTCTCTCTCTCTCTCCCTCTTCCACTCACTTCCTCTCTATTCTCTCAGGACGTTCCAAAAGCTCATTCAGCTCCGCTTCGCGTTCTTCCTTATCTGACACCAAGTTATATTCCAACAGATTATCGCAAATGTCCATGGAATTCGGTGTTCCGTGCTTCCGGCTAGACTTTTTAATAGGATATTAAGTTATGGAAATTTCGGAATTTTATTTCAAGAAGAAAAAGAATAAAATAGACATACGTACGATTGTATATTTTTGGATCAGTCATTTTTTTATTTTTGTATGTAAGTAATTTTCTGCAAAATGTTTTCTCACTTTTTTAATAAAGAAAATAGAAAAAATAATTTTTAATAGGATATTGACGTTATTTGCAGATTAAGGGAAAATACTTACAGATTAAAGCAGATGTCCATGGAATTTTGGGACGTTTGTGAAAAAAATGTTTCAATTTCGGTTTTTTTTTCTCTTCCGTTTTGAAGGTTTGCTATCACCCTCACAATCACGACATACTATTTTGACTCGTTTTTATCTCTGGGGCTCTTCTCTTTCTTTAGACACAAGTTTGGCATTGCTTCTAGTTTGCTATCACATTCTTTCTGGAAGACTGTGGTTGTGAATGACGTGGTAATAGGCGCCATCACTTTTATCGTACGACCTTGGGAGGCATGGTTAGTTTTTTTCTTCGCTTAGGTCAGGTACTCTTCAGGATTTCTTCTATCTTTCCCTTGCAATCTTTCTAATATTTCTTTTTAAAAAAGTAGATCACTCATGATTTGAGTAGGTGTTAGAGGAAAATTGTTGCTGGCTTTGATTTTTCTTATTTGTGTGTTTACATGCAAATAACGATTCTTGCTGCCTTTTCCTTGTCGTCTCCGAATCTTTGCAGCTTTATCATTAGCTGTTAATTCTTCACTCCTTCTTTTTCCAAGATATCATGATTTCAGTTTGTAGCGTGACATTCATAAGAAAGAAAGTCTTCGAAGGGTTCTTTCAAAGCTTCTGAGACATGCAGAACATATGTATGTATATGGATGCATGTACATACATGTTTTTTCTCCCTTTCTTCTATCTCACTTTTTTTCAGTCTTTCTTTCTCTCACTGTTTCAAAATTTCCCATCTACCTCTCTCGCTGTATTCCTCTCTCTCTCACTCTCTCTCTCTCTGTCTCTCGTTTCTCACTCTCTGGTTTCTCACTCTCTTGCTTACCCAACAAATATCACAAGTACATACATATCAGCATCAGAAGCCATTAAAAAATGTTCGCAACTTTAACCTTAATTGTCACCTTAATTCTCATCTTCTTCGACTGTTTCCGGTGTACACGTCCCTTTTTCTCTCTTTCTTTATCCCTATCTCTTTCTCTCTCAATCTCTCTCACCACTTCTCTCTCTCATTCCCTTCTTGAAACTAAAACAATATGCAGAATATGCCCTTGAAGGAGTAATATGGCCAGATGTTAACGTTGCCTGTTCTGCCCTTTACTAGAAGCGCTAATTGTTAGAACACGGAAACGATTCAAGGAGAATGTCCATGTGCTATTGTACATTTTGAGCTTCAGCTGGCCATGTGACATAAGTAGGCATTAATTACTGAATAACTAAGTGGCACGCACCTTTTTCTCGCTACTTCTCTCTTTTTTTCTCCTTCCCACCAGCTGCACTCTTAGGCACAAAAGTCACAAAAGATTCCGCTCGAGTATCAGTGGGCGCCGCAGGACTCATTTGCAAAGGTTGAAATCATTGAATTTGTTATATATTGAATATCCGGTCAGAAAATCGGGCTATTAATTATAAATTTAATCTTATTTCGCTCCTAATTCTCAGACAATCTACTTATTCAACGAACGGAAGAGAATGAGTCATCGTATCATGTCTCAAGTATTCACTACTCCATTTTTTTTGTATTTATGTACATGTATTCATGCATCACTGAAGTATATAAAAATTGGCTGAACTAACATCACTGGCATGTGATATATATGCATGTATTAGGTATGTACTATATGTATGTATATGATGAGAGAGAGGTGAGCATTTCTCAAAAATGTATGTTTTTAGATATTGGAAAACATTATCAGCCTTAGTTTTGTTCACAATGTACCAGTTTTTTTCTGCGTAACCTAACAATAGCTCAACATTACTGACAATGAGATAAATTCGCCATTGATATCTGTGCTTTTATTCGCATGTTTTTATCTTAAAAAAAATTCGTTTCAAAAGGAAGAAAAATTGCTGTTTTGAATTTTGTGCGCATTTTTTTAAGGATGAACCGATCATTGTGTCCGTCGTCTTTTCATTAGAGATTGAATAGAGATTGTTCCAGCAATTCCTTTCCTTTTTGCGTTTTATATTGTGCCTGCTGTTCTCCGGTGTGAGAAAGCACGACGAAGTGAATGAGAAGGGAAGAATAAGAGAGAGAGAGAGACAGTGCGAGAGAATGAGAAAGGGAGAGTGAGAGAGAGAGAAACACAAAAGGCAGTGAGAAATGAACAGAGTGGAAAACGGCTTTTCCTCGTCTCTTTATGCACTTTACTCATTTGATTTTGATATCTGAAGCCAGTAGTTTATGTTTCTGTCTCCCTCTCTCAGTTTCTCTGATCCTCTCTCTCTCTCTCTCTCTCTCTCTCTCTCTTTCTCTCTTTCTCTCGATCCCTCTTTTCCCCCCTCTGACACTGTTTGGATCTGCACAAAAGCTTCCGAGAATTTGTTGCGGTATCGAAAGAAAAATTTCGACCAAGTGAAAGTCCCCGGGACGCGATATCGGAAACCCGATGTCTCCCTCAGGCAACTTTCCAACCTCTCTGCACCATTCAACTACTCATGGCTGAGAGAGAGAGAGCGAGCAAGAGAGAGATGGATGGAGAGAGACAGACAGACAGAGAGAGTGCCGACGGCATACATTAAACAAAGGCCGCATGTGAAACTTCTTTTGGCTCCGTGATGATGAAAATGGCCTGAATATATAATGTTCAAAAAAAGAGGAGGATTTGAGAGAGGGAGAGAGGGAGAGAGAGGAAGAGAGAGGGAAAGAGATATAGAGAGATTTACAGAGATAAAAAAGAAGGGCAGATATATTTGTCGTGATGCTCCATTTCTGTTCCAATGAATTACTGACGCGACTTCCTTTCACAGGAAGCCACTTCGCTAAAGCTTGCGCTTTTATTCGCTCTCTTTCTCTTTCTCTATCCATCCTACTCTATCTCTCTATCTCCCCTTTCTCTCTTACTCACCATCTTCCTTTAATCTCTCACTATCCGTTGCATTCTCTGTTTCCCTACTCTCTCTCTATCTCTGTCTGTGCATGTTCTTCTAACACACGCGAATGAACCCTATGATATTGTTCTTGCGTGCAGTCCTTTTCTGAGTATGATTCCATTTCTGGCAGAGAGTGATAACTAAATGCGTACTTTGTAAATTCCTCACTTACATACACAGTTTGCTACCTTCACTTTTGTTTGCAAGTCTGCATTGCTTACTTTCCCGACGCTTCCAGACGTACATATCGGCTCTTGATTGCCACGGAGATCGAACCCGAGTCGCTCGGATTGGTGCTCTTGGGCGCGCTTAGCCACTCGGCCACCTGGGGTACCTCATGGGCTCGTGCGAGAGCACGGAGGCGCGTACCGCCACCGCCAACTCGCGCGCAATTGATCGGCAGCTCAAGAAGGTGCCAACAACGCTGAAGCAGAAGCTGCTATTGCTCGGTCAGCAATTTATCGCTTTATTTTTTTTAGTTGTTATTTTATTTTTATTATTTACTTCTAATAAGATAATTATTGATTTTCTTCGGTTTTTTTTTAAATAAAATATTCATGAGTATTCATCTTTTTTCACTTGTTCATGTTTTGCTCAAGTATTCCAGCTACCTGTCATCAACTGAAATGAGACAGCTTAGATTAAAGGGGGGTTCCACATCCGATAAACAAGGCTCTTTATATTTCTCACAAATGGCGTGCGCGTAGTCTCTAGTTTCAATTCGTCTCTTATGTTCGCAAGAAAGAAAAAAAAAAGAAGTGTGAGTGTCATATGCGCATGTAATTTTGTTCAGAATGGTCACCTTGGGGACGAATGGCAAATACATATTGCTCTCTCTCTCTCTCTCTCTCTCTCTCTCTCTCTCTCTCTCTCTCTTTTTCTCACTCTCGGATTCTCTCACTTTATCTATGTTTCTCTCAATCTCTCTCTCTCTTTCTCTTTCCCTCCATCTTTTACTCTCTCTCTCTCTCTCTCTCTCTCTCTCTCTCTCTCTCTCTTTTTCTCACTCTCGGATTCTCTCACTCTATCTATGTTTCTCTCAATCTCTCTCTCTTTCTCTTTCCCTCCATGTTTCTCTCTCTCTCTCTATCTCGTCTACCTTTTTGCCATTGCGTCTACCTATTTGAGTATGACTTTTGGGGGGTGGGGGACAGTCTACAGATACATTTCTTAAGCAGCTGATTTTTTTTCTTCCCTTCTTTTTTTTCAATGTAAGAAGTGTTTATTCAGAAGAATCTTATCGAAAAAAAAAATAAATCAGCCAGCAAAGCAACATTAATTTCATATCGCACTTATGGACGTTGCAGAACAAGCGCTGTTTCTCTCGAGTTACATATGTACATATAAATGTTCATGGACCATGAAAATAGATGGGATCTTGAATTGCCACACGAGCTTGGCACCGTCTACTTACCATTAGCCTGACACTCTAATTAATTCTAATCATAACGAGCCTATTCTTATGAAATGGCAATAATTTTCCATCTGTTTTGAGCAATCACCTACTGAAGTAGAGAGAATGTCGAAAGGGTATAGATCACATCACATGTTGAAACCGTTTCTATTACCAATAATGTGCTTACAAAAGTGGATGTGAATTCCATTGAAGGAGCACGTGGCTATTTTTTCCGAAAATGATGAGAGAAAAGAGAGAGAAAAGACAGAAAAAAACTGCAGCTGCTCTGTATGGGGGCTGTGACGACTTTGGGGAATGAATGCGCAGGAATAGAAAATATGCCGGGAACCAATTCAGGTGATTGCGAAATGTATGTATCATAACTATTTATGTTATATGTAAGTCCAAACGTTTTCGCTGTATTATACTTTGCGAATAGGAAAGAATGCATGGCGAAGGCAATGAAGACAATTGGGTAGCACTTTATCTACATACATTTATATACATATACATTTTACATCTGTTGCTAGGCAAAAGTATTCACAGAACGCTATCGTTCGAAATATAACATTATAAATGCAGATAGAGTGAATTCGATGAAAACTTAAATAATAATTCGTTTCAGGGCCTGGCGAAAGTGGCAAGAGTACATGCCTCAAGCAGATGCAGTCAGTTGTAGAAGAAAAATATTAATCGATTAATTAATTAGTTAATAAGAAAAACAAATAAAGTTTATTTGTGATGTTATTAGACAATCTAGACAAACCGTTGCTTTCCACTGAACATAAATGTATATACAAATCTATGAGTCATTTTGTAAATGATTTTTTCCGAATTTCAAGTTTTATTAATCTTACACTAATCAATAAAGTCTTGAATAACGAAAGTAAATTATTATTTTTTGTTTATAGAAAAAAAATGTTATCAAGAAAAAAAATGCCATAACCATCAGATTGTTGCACAATCACGGCTTCACGGACGCCGAGATCGAAGAGAAGAAGATAATCGTCTTCTACAACACGATTCAGGCCATGGTGACACTGCTGGATGCCATGGATGAGAGGGCGATCCCACTCGAGAACCGCGCGCTTTCGGTCAGCATTTTTTTAAACCAACAAATTTATAAATAAAAATTATATTCTAATTTTGTAGCTGCTGAGAGACTCCACTTTTGCAGTGAAATATATACATAGTTAGTTTTATTCTTTGGTTTTACTTGTGAAATATGTATATATATATATATATATATATATATATATATGTATTTGGTAATAGTTCTTTGGCAATTTTTTGTGCTTTTCCGTAGTGGTTCTAATTAAAAAAGGTCAGAACCAGTGCAGGTAGAGAATGTTTGCAAATGACAAGCAGCTTAGTCATCTAGACGAAGAACAGCTGGTTTTGCTGGAAGGAGAAAGCTTAAAGAATGTTAGATACTTGGAACGATCGGTGCGAGCTTAACCGCGAAATCTAAAAAGTAAAAAAAAATGTTTCGACGCTGTCTGCTAGCTCTACGGAAAAATAATCAAGAAAAGAAGGTTGATTTGTTGGTAAAATCTAAATTAAAATAATCATTACCACATTGCAGGACCAAGCACGACTATTGCGGAAACTCTGCAAGAATCCGGACGTTGCTGGATTTACGCCCGAGGCAAGTGTATATTCGATTTGTAATGTTATTGCGGTAATTTATTTTCTTCCATTATTGCTATCTTATTTAAAGGAGAGCGATCACCGAAAAATTATGTGACATTTCAATTTGCAGCTGCCCTTCGCATTGGCATTCGCACATATGCTAATTTGACGCAGCTTGCGAAACGAGAGAGAAAGAGAGCGAGAGAGAGAAAGAGAGAGAAAGAAAGAGAGAGAGATAGAGAGAGATAGAGAGAGAGAGCGCGAGTACGATCTCGCCGGGTAGAACGCGCGGCAATTCAAACATGCAATCATTATTTTTCGGTGAGCGTGCTCCTTTAAAGCGAAAATTTCAAACAACCTATAATAGTCGATAATTCAGATGAAGACCGCGATCAAGACGCTGTGGACGGACGCGGGCGTGCAAGAATGCTACAAGCGCCGCGCCGAGTTCCACTTTGTCGAGAGCGCTGCTTAGTTAGTGGATAGCAGAAAAAAAAACCTACTTTTTCAAATAAACTAGAAGAAATTGAGTGCACATTTGTTAAGCGGAGAAAAATTCTTTTCAAACTAATTTCACTCATTTATAATTAGATGAAATATACTTTCCAATATCTTAAATAAAAAAAAAACAAAGCAATTAAAAAAAACATATGCGAGTGTTTCTTCCAGCTTCTTCGATGAGATCGACCGAATAACTAGGGCTGACTACAAGCCGACGTCACAGGTTTTTTTTGCTGTTGATTTGCGGTGCTTTACAAAATTGACATTCCGAGGCAAGCAAGTTCCCTCGTGCTACATTTTCTCTCTCTCTCTGTTTCTCTCTCTCTCTTTCTCTTTCTCTCTCTCAATCTCTTGGTATTTAACTTGTAGCACGAATTTGATTTTTGAGCGCAAAAACCGGCTGAGTCTCTTGCCTCTGAAATACGTATTCCATGTGTTTGCATTGATGAAGTATGTATGCCTGCATATTATTATGCTTTCCTCGCTGTTCTAAGAAAGTGGCCAAAACCTGTGTCAGCACAAAATACATGCGAAAAAAATTTCACCAGAATATGTGATCATCTCCACTTTTGTACTTGGCCACGTCAATGTGCTATTTCTGTGAACATTTTTGTTGACCAGAAAAGGACAAGATCTCTTCTTTCTTCAGGACATTCTTCACACGCGCGTTGCAACAACCGGCGTAGTACAAGTCAACTTCAACATCAAAAGCATCGATTTCGAGTGCGTATGTATTTTGGTGTGCATCTGAACTCGCCATTTTCGCAGAGAAAACACGAAATAGCACAATATTATACAAATGAGGGGGTGAGAAAATTGCTCGCCTCTCATTAATGCTCCTCTTTTTACGATTCATTCCTTGACCTGCGTAGGTGGGGAAATGTCAAATATGCAATTTGAACGAATTCTTTTTCACAACCCCTCACTAATAACATTCTAGAAATGTTAAAGCAAACGTCTTAGACTACTAAATGCTACAGGAAAACGAAAGGAAAATCATCAACATAATTATAGACCTGGTTGTTATGCATGAAAAAGTCATCAAAAAATGATGGTTTAAAACTCCGTTGTAAATAGCGGCTATCCCAGGGTCTACGACGTTGGCGGGCAGCGTTCGGAGCGGCGAAAGTGGATTCATTGCTTCGATGACGTCAATGGAATCATTTTTGTTGCTGCCATCAGCGAATTTGACCAGCGACTACGAGAGGATAACAAGACGGTTAGAGAGAGGAAGGAAATTTGAATACAACTAAGTTGAATTCAAACCAGTTACCAGTTCAATTTGATTGATATAATAATGATGAAGATCGTCGCCCCGACCAATCAATTTTTTTTCTTGAGAAGTCTAATAAAATTCATGTGTGCAAGTTCAAATCCACCGGTGCATGCATTTCCGCTTTTTTCTTGCAAAATAAAAAAAAAGCTCTCGAAGAGAAAAAGAATGAAGAATAAAAATAATATTACTCAAACGCATTTCCGATGATGGCCGTAATTTGAGAGATGGGTTCCACATGGAGGTATTGTCATTAGTGTCAAGTATTTTCATAATTGAGTCTAAGGGGTTACTACTAGAGGGTGGGGGGGGGCTCTGATAAACTGTTAGAGGAGATGCCCAGGACGTGTGATACCGCGAACAAATGAATACTGTCTCTTAATGATTAGAATCGCTTAACGGAGGCCCTCGAGCTGTACGACGGCGTTGTGAATGCGCGCTTCTTCGACAAGTCATCCATTATTCTCTTCTTCAACAAGAAGGACCTCTTCGCAGAGAAGATTCAAAGGATCTCACTCAAAGTCTGCTTCCAGAACTACAAGGGTACGCGAGAAAGTGGCGTCTTTTAAGGGGGTAGTGTCCCCTTCGGGATACACTACCGTAACCCTGAAAATGCATTGAGCCATAAATCCGTTCAAAATCTGTTTTGAGAAACGATGTACATATCATTCAATAGCATTTCAAAAGCTCTTCAAATTTCATCCAGTGACATGTATTATGAAAATTTTATTTTGGCCTAGAAAATTGGCGTTAAATTATTTGAAGGGTCGATACAGCAATTTATGGTCATTTCTACACTCTGGGACCTAGATAGAAAGAAAGAGCGTGAAATTTGCTATGAAATAATCACCATTCAAGAAAAATCCGAGCGTACCAATTTTTGCTATGACGCGAGCAATGCGCGCGAGTCGGTCAAAATTGCACATTTTCGGCCGCCGAGGCACCGTGCAAGCGCATTCATCGATCCATAACTACGCTCAATGTTAATATTACAAAATCGTTAGCATATCATCTAAGAGCTCTCACAGAGATCTTCAAATGCTACATACATACTTTTAATGAAAAGTTTATATTTCTATGGAAAATTTCGTTCTGTACTAGAAGAAGGCTTTAAAAACCACTTTACTAACATTTCCGTACTTCCAAACATACATCATAAGAAAGAGCGTGAAATTTGCTACAAGATAGACCCCTTTCACTAAACTTTCAAGCCTATAATGTTTTGTTATAACTGATAAGAATTGGGCATCAGCTTGGCACAATTTTTCAACGAAAAAAAATATTGGAATATTCCAATTCGAATAACCTAAACAATGAAATTCTTGGGCGAAAGGACAGTGAAGCTACTTTACCTATTCTTATGACTTATAACAAAACATTATAGGCTTGAAAGTTTAGTGAAAGGGGTCTATCTTGTAGAAAATTTCACGCTCTTTCTTATGATATATGTTTGGAAGTGCGGAAATGTTAGTAAAGTAGTTTTTAAAGCCTTCTTATAGTACAGAACGAAATTTTCCATAGAAATATAAACTTTTCAATAAAAGTATGTATGTAGCATTTGAAGATCTCTGTGAGAGCTCTTAGATGATATGCTAACGATTTTGTAATATTGACATTGAGCGTAGTTGTGGATCGATGAATGCGCTTGCACGGTGCCTCGGCGGCCGAAAATGTGTCATTTTGACCGACTCGCGCGCATTGCTCGCGTCACAGAAAACATTGGTACGCTCGGATTTTTCTTGAATGGTGATTATTTGATAGCAAATTTCACGCTCTTTCTTTTTATCTAGGTTACAGAGTGTAGAAATGAGCAGAAAGTGGCGTGTCGTCCCTTCAAATAATTTAACGCCAATTTTCTCGGCCAAAATAAAATTTTCGTAAAACATGTTCCTAGATGAAATTTGAAGAGCTTTCGAAATGCTATTGAATGATATGTACATCGTTTCTCAAAACAGATTTTGAACGGATTTATGGCTCAATGAATTTTTAGGGTTACGGTAGTGTATCCCGAAGTGAAAAAATCGGATGATGATGAAATTAGTCTCATTAAAAAGAGCGGGTCGAGTTGTATAAGCAAAATGTTTTCCGTTAATGAATTCGAAAACAATTTTCCCGGGGCAGGCTGCCTTAAACGCATGCTCGACTCTTACAGAGAAGCTCTCTTAAGACAACCTAGCACTGAGGGTCGAACTGGGCGCAATATTGAGCTACCCCAGTTGATATTTTTGATGAAGCATTTTAGCTCCAAATGTTATGGTGAAATTTTTCAGGCGATTTAAAATACGAAGACGGCATCAAACATATCCGAAAGGAATTTTCACGTTTAAACCGATCGGAGCGAAAGGTTAGATTTTTTTTGTTTCATATATTTTTCGCGGTTGATGCTGACTTTATATTCTCATTATCAAGAATTCGCGCGCGAACTCCGTCCAGTTTCAGCTCGTATGAAAGAGAGAAAAAAAGCGTTATTATTTATGCAAGAAAACCTGACAAACACATAAATTTACTAGTTCACGGGGCCGCTTTTTACACGAATGAACTTTTCTGTGCGATTCTCTGGTTGACTTAGTCTGGGCAGTTCCTGAATACGGGGAAAATGTCTTGTTAGTGAAATAAAGAAAGTAAGAAGAAAAAGAAACTATAAATGCTAAAGAGAGATCTGCATCAGGGAACGTTATTAACATCATTGTCTGAATGGTCGTATAATGAATGAATAATGATGAATGAGAAGTGTCCTTTGAAATGGCTCTTTTATCCCCCTCCCCCCTCTCTTATGAATGGAGACAGAACGCTTTTTTTCTTTTCACTTGAAGCTCGCCAGACTAATAAAGACCGTATAAAATGAATGAACAGAGAAGTCTAATCTAGATAAGATAGATCTTCATAAAGCGCATTTGACTACTTTTCATTGATGTCAGCTACAGATGCTCGGGAATGGACCCTAAAGTTAAAGTAAATTATAAATAATAGGAAATCATAATATAATAAAACTGATAAAAAGGAATTCAATAAATAAATAATGTCAATAAAGTTGAAAAAAAAAACAAATTCTCCAGGTTTACATGCACGAAACGTGCGCGACGGACACGGACCAAGTGCAAGTGGTCATCAACTCGGTCATAGACACGATCATTCAGGAGAATCTACGTGACACTGGCATGATCTGATCTTTGGTTTTTGATCGTTAATCTTTAATCTTTAATCTTTGATCATTGAGTTCTCCACCCAATCTCTAATTACCAAAACTCGCTAATCTGTAGGCTTCGTTCTGTTCAAATTATACAAAGCGCCTCACCATTAATCGTCTTCAAAATCTTTTCCGTTAATCAGCTCTTGCGCAATCTCTTATGTTCGATCTTGTCAATTTTTGTTCTTTTCAATTCTCCTCTTTACACACGATATCTCACTTATGCGCGTTCCATATATAATATTAAATTCGTCACCAATATTTAGCCGAAATGCAAGGGCGAACACGGGTTGGTATAGAGGAGGCCACACTTTTAAGCAAGCGCTCAAGATCGTTTTCTCTTTCCTACGGATCCACTTTTTTACTGAGAGCCACGATTTTCGTAAATTCGATCTCTAAACAATTTTTATCTAAACATAATATGGCAGAAACGTAATGAAAATATTTGATTTTTTTTCCATCAGATTATAAGTTGTGCCAAGCATTGCCATCTTATGAATCCTTTAATTTGCTTAATTAAGATTATCCTTTTGTTTAATTAAGAACAATTTGATCGCTTTTTGTTTGTAGGCCAAGAAGATTTTTTTCGTATAGCATTTCTGATGGAATGTGGCTATATTAGTTGCTACGGAGCTATGATTTTAATCGGACTTGAGAGATTTATTTTGTTTAAATGTTCATGACTTTTGTTCTCTTTTCTTACGCTTCACATGACCATTTGTTACTACATTTATAAACAAATTGCATGCTGTTTTCCTATGCTTTTCGCAATAAATTTCACGAAATGTGTAAGAAGAGTGAACTCAACATTTTTTTCAGTCACTCGTAATTTTTACAGGAAGTAATTTCAAATGGACTCACCATAATTTATCCATATGCTCTCATGTTAAATGAGGCGCTTAATTGCGATGTGAGAAGGAAAGGAGAGGTAGAGGAAAGAGCAACGCTTATGACAAAGGCAATTATTACACTGTCCATAAGATCTTCGTCATTCTTGTCAAAGGCTTTTCAGCGGAATTGCAGGGTGTTCTCTCTGCGAATGTTACTATCGCTTCACAATTTTCCGGCACAATTGATGTTATTTGAGAGGAAAAAATTACAAATTAAACAGATGGCTGTTTTGCTTTCCAGCAAAGCTAGCAACATTTAGCAAAGGTGGGGCCGACAATAGCATTCGTGGATATGTATATATAAAAATGTAGTGAAAGGAGAGTGGGCAAACTAGAAGTTGTCAAAATGAAATCAATGAAAATTCCATGGCAACTAATGATGACAGTGGCCCCCTTTTGTGGGGGTGGAGGCAAGTCTTATACATATTCTTCCCACACAGGAGTTGGTTCACATCTGAAATTCCGATCGAGTAGGCACATAATTAGTATGACAGCCATCTGATGTTTCGCTTCTCAGTAATTTTTGATTCGATTCGTGCAGATGATCAACTCCACATGTATGTACTTCTCGCCGATTCAGGAACAATTGTTCATATATGATTCTGATCTACGGCAAAGTGCAAAGGTAAGTTCCGACAAAGTTGTACTCAAACTACATACATAAATACATATGTACTTTTTCAGTCAAGACTTTAATGAATTCTCATGCACAGAAGAATGCGACTAATTCAAAACTGACGCTTCAACTGCCAGATTCAATCAAGTGCTCACATCTTTGCATTTAAACTGATCATGAAATTTTTAGTAAAAACAGGTTTTGTTTTGCCAAATAGAGCACTTGAAAATTTGGTAGCACCTTAACGGTACTATATTGGCTACTTTCCCAGCACGATTTTCGCCAGCAGGAGACCAATCTCGAGGATGACGATGAATGAACAGCCGAGGAGGAGACCGCTCTGGCCGCCAAGAGAACCGAGCAGAGACGAGAACTCAATGCAAGAAGCATACACTCCAATTTTCTTATCTTTATGATTTTAAAGGAGCTGTCCGGGAATAACTGTATGTGGTTTTTCAATATCGAGCTCGAAAGGAAGTTTGAACGAACGAACGATTTCACCCATTACAAATTTAAATGCAAGCGAAATTTTGATAGGGACACCATTTTACAAGGGTCGTCATAAGCCGCACGTTCTATGACTGAACTTCATGAGCGCGAGTTCATATCGCACCCTTTTTACTCATGCTATTCCTCCGATGGCTCTTTTAATAGTGTCAAAAGATTAGATGCTGACCGAAATGGAGAGTTCCTCAACCTCGACGTGGGCCTCGACGGTATCAAAGAACATGGCCACCTCACTCTAAAGTAAGCATTATACCCAACCTAGTTTAATTGCGAGTAAGTTGAAAAGGAGTACCTTACATCACTCTGAAATTCCCTTCTCTCGTCTTCATAACACTTCAACTTTAGCTTTAACACTTCAAATTTGAAAGAGTGGACCCACAAAGGTTGCCGTGCAGTTGCTTTCGCTGTTGGACGTGTTCGTGTGAGTACATGAATCTTCTACCTAAAATAAATTGTTTTTTTTCGCGATTAAAGGAGGGAGATCGCCGAAAAATATTTAACGCAGGATCGAATTCCCGTGTCTGCCCTGTGATTCCTCACTCTCATTTTCGCATGCTATTTCGCAAGTCGCACAAACCCGCTGCGTGAAAATAGCACGCGTGAATGAGAGTGAGAAGGGGCGGGGTCACTTTTTTTTGGTGATCTCCCTTTTTTAAAAGCAGCACCTTTTGAGTGCTGCTTGGTGACTGGAAGACGAGCGTTTCGAAAGTGTTGGAATGACAAGGCGGAGGGCAATCGCATTCTGGCCAGCCAGAGGGATCGCCACGGGAGGAGAGGAGCGAAGAGATGCAGACAACTTAAGGCAACTTATATTTGTATCGTCTGCCCATGAAAATGGGTGCTAACGTTTTTCAAAACCACACGGAGGAGTGCCCTGCTTCCTGACAAAAGTTGCGTCCATGCATCCGCACTCTTGATAAACGACGTCTTGATAGCAGGACCGGAAGCAACCCTCAATTATAATTGACAAGTAAGCAACAAATCTTGACTCTTCATTTTAAATTATTTGAATTTCTTGATTATTGTTGTCGCGTCTCAGTAAATCACATGCTCTCCCGCCACTCGATCAGGCAAAAAAAGTGTGAATTCATTTATGTGCTATAGATTACTGATTAAATAAGATCAAGCTGACATCGATGGAGTAGTCAAAATCAAAGTAGAATGAAGCCACTTCCGATTTGTCGCGAACGCATCGCGCACTTACACCACCATAGGCGGAATAAGTATACTCAACACATCATTTTTTCCACCACTTTGCAGGGTTGTTGTTGTTCAGTCATTTCATAGCAAAACCCAAACAAAAAATTTATCAATTTTCTTACAATTAGAACGAAAAAAGGCTTTAATAAAACTCTTGCATTACCTCGTTTAATCGAATAGTTGTTGTTGTTCCTGGAAGAAGTGCGATTCCTTTGCTCTCGGCGTAGACTCCATGAGATGCTGCAAACATACATATATACTATTTGTTCCATGCTACCGAACAATTAGTATTCAAGAAAAAATAAGGAGCTTGCCAGGCTGTATGAAGACATTGACTCCAATTGTTTCCGACCAGTCGGCCTGCTGGGCACTTTGCGGGTCCACAGTTACAAGAAATCCTGATTAAAAGGCTTATATTTTAGGCCCTTTTGGTGAGATATGAAACAATTATTTGAATATTGTTTCCACCTAATTCGTCTTCAACGATCGCAAGGCCTGTTGAACGGTTCTGGGCAGCTGGAATAAAGACGAAGCAGTTTCCGAGGAAGGGATCATGACGCATTTGAAATGTTGATCTAAATGCAAGTTCTTCCATGTCGAATTTCGTTGAAGTCGAACTCCAAATCGAGCGTTTCTCCCAGCAAAGTAGCTTCAGCGATGATGTCTTGGAGTGTCCAGCTAAGATCCGGGCGTTCGTCATCAGAGATAAAACTTAGAAGAGCAGGCAGTGAGGATGTGAAGACAGCCGGGAAGTCCTTTCCCGTTGAGATCATCTGAAAATGCAAAGTTCAAATGAGTTTGCTTAGACCCGATCAACTAACATCAAGCACATTCTCCACCGAATCATTTCCAACAGTATGAGTGAGACGGCCAAGAGATGCAAGTGCTGAAAGCAAGAAGTCTTGATTGAAAAGCTGTATTAGCTCTAATGAGAGGAGATTAACGAACAATTGCCGCAAGTTGGCCCGGTGAAATTGGCAGAGCAAATACACGAGTGATGTCCATCGACAACTTTGCAGATGGCATGCGAATCCTTTCTCTGGCAACTGCATTCACATGTTTACGGTTTCTTTACAAACACCATGGCAGAATAGGCTTCATATGGTCCTTCCCACTCTCTATTCCAAACTGACACATTCGCAATTAGACTCCCGCGTGCGATTCTGTGTTGTCCGCACGGGCCCTCCCTGCAAGTTCTCGTGGTAGTTGTGCTAATCGTAAGTTAAAATTATAATTACCGTATTTTCTCTATAAGCACCCCTTTATTAGAACCCCCATCCAATAGCACTCCCTTCTGCTAAAGCCATTGAAAAATAGAACCCCTCCCTCTAGTAGAACCCCCCCCCCCCAATTCTGTGATATTGTCAAAGCTCAAATCGTGAATATTACGGTATTTTAATGAGAACACTCAAGCATTACGTTGTCGTCTTAAGTTGTGATGCAGATGAGATTGACGCGGTCGTAGAAGTCGATCTGGTGGGTTCCGACTGAGTCGAAGATACTGTAATGGTTGACTGAGACGGAGAAGCAGTGGTCATCATAGATTGAGATGATGATGTTGCTGTGCGTGTTGTGGTTGGCATTGTGGTCAAAGAGTTCGATGTCGTTGGCGCCTTTCTTTAAAAAAATTCATAAGAAAAACTGTTGATTCACAAGATCACTGCACTTCAAATTCTTTGAACGATCAAATATCCAAAAGTTAGTATTGCTATAAATGTGCATAGCGCTTGACGTCTTCACTAAGATCACTGAAGCTATTCGATGTTTTACGTTGTCGTCGTTAGTCTTGAATAGGATGACGTTGCCGTGGTTGTCGACTTCGATGTGGTGGGCTTTGAGGTTGCCGATGTCGTAGTCGTTGAGCTCGACGTTTTGCAGCCGCCAACATATGCTTCCCATGTGCAAGTTGCACCCTCGTTGACTGGAAATATAATTGTAACCGTAGTCCACACGAGTTACACTGACATACATAGTTACATTTGCTTGCAACTGAATAATGAGCAATAGTATTAACTCACCAAAAATGATGAAAATGACTGACGATAAGAGAGCCGCCGCTTTCATCCTCAATTTAATGGTTAAAGTGAGAAACATCTCTTATCCGCTTCTGTCTTGCTCAACATTATTGTGCCCGATATTTATAATATTAATATTATATAGAATATAATATTAGTAATAATATTAGCATTAATAACATTTGTATTAGTTCTAATGGCGGTGCAATGGCTCAGTAATATCTGCAAAGAGGATTTCGCTCAAAAGTGACTTTTTCCTCACTTTTATTTTTCTCTCTCTCTCAAACATTGCCAGGACGACTTGAATGCACTCGTAGCATGTTTTCCTTCACTTTTGGGTGCAGCCGTCATTTAAAAGACAATAGTCTACTGTCTCGGAATTTCCTTGGCGGAAGCACCAAATTGCAGATTCTGTCTCGTTGAGGAGATTTTGGCCGCGACAAGGGTCTCTTCTCTTCGTAAACAGATTTGCATGGCAACGCTAGAGTCATCATAGTGCGCGGGATTATTGTATTTTGAACATTTATTTATTTATTCGTTCATCAGTATATATGTATGTACATATGTAGATGCGCAACATTGAGATTAATGATACCACGTATGTACATATGTATTATGCAGGTACAGTCTAGGGAAATAACAGGAAGAGGAAGTTGGAAGGTAAAGCTGAAGCCTCCACACCTCGACTTCCCGAGGATCGGCCAGACCCTTCAGCACGACAGAGAGAGAGAGAGAGAGCGAGAGAGAGAGAGAGAGCGAGAGAGAGAGAGAGAGCGAGAGAGAGAGAGAGAGTGCTGCCGCCACACACCGAACAAACTCTTACCACGATGACCTTGACACGACCGATGAATCATAATTGTACCTGTTGCTTTTAACTAAATAATTGAATAGCATTGAATACAGCTCGAGAACAATGAGTTAACCGCTCCTTTAGCAAGCACCATGGTGCATTCTATTGTATTCGGCTCTTCCCAGTCCTTTGCCAGCCGCGGATTTAGACATTCGTACTTGTATTGAATATGAACATAGATCTTCGAACAATATTTTTTTTTAAAGTATGTTCTACAAATTTGGCTTACACTATATAATGGTGGATAATTTGAGACAGAAATAAATCTGAACATTGCGACCTCGATCTACGGGAAATCCCCTTCACGACCAGAGTTAGCTGCTTGCATATTACACGGATTGGAGTTTCACGCTTACATATGTACATACATATGTAATGCTTATGACGAAACATCTGTCATTGGCACTCGAATGAAAACCGCTGACATCCGCTCACTTTGCACTCAGGCGTTGTTAGGCAACTCTGTTTACGATGATTGGAGAAGTCGTTGATCCTTTGTCGAGGCCACAGTCTCCCTAAAAAAGTGCAATTTTGTATCTTCCGGCCAGGAATTTGGCTCACCCGAGAGAAAAGAAAATTCCCTTTTCCATGGCAGCAGCCATGAAGTGGAATGACGAGAGAAAGAAGCAATGCTGCGAGTGCATTCAAGTCATCCTAGCAATTTTAAGCGTGAAAACAAAGATACCTTAAGTGCATTCGAGAAGGAAAAGGTCACTTTCGAGTGCATTCCTTTCAGCTGATTTTACTGAGGCTGCTTCATTTTCCAACTCTATTATCAACTCGATCTTTACTTAATATTGCTGGCATCGTTTTTAAAAACATACAGTCCTCTGTTAGTTTATTATTTGTTCTTTTCATGAATTTTTTTTTCTTCTTCTTTTCAGATCAATTTCATGCCATAATCGAGCGTCCTCTTTGATGATTGCGCGCTGGTCATCAGTTGCATGCATTCGATTTTTCTGCTGCTGCGACCATAAAATTGAGCGAATCAATTGGAGAATCACGTCAATTGTACTGTAAGTTGTGAAGCCAGTACAATGGTTACAAAGAAAACACAGTTCATCGAAATAGCCATTAACAAGAATGATGGACTTCTTTTGGATAGTGGGATTGCCTTTGTCATAAACGTCGCTCTATTCGTCGTCCGACGAGACGAGCCGGAAAAGAGGTTGATTTGAGAAAGAGAGAGAGAGAGAGAGAGAGAGAGAGAGTGAAGATGATCGCGCTTGTGGAGAAGAAGAAGGGAGAAAGTCAGTGAGCGCGCCGGCTGGACGATTGGAAACATTACGTAATTTTCGAGACTCATGTGGGTAATATTCTACATGTAATAATATCATGAATCTAGTAATGTTACTTGACTCATGGAAGATAAAAGACTATCGAAAAGTGACATAGAGAAAACAACTCTGCTTATCCACATTGTTTAATTTTTTTTTTTAATCATTCATGCTGTGTGACATTGTCAAATGCAGCATTACTAGAGTATACAATTTGTTGACTCGGGTCGGCTATCTGATGCGAATATGTATATGTAGCTACATACATACATATATGTATGAATGGCTACCACCGAAGCCGCTTCATCTCATTCTCCCTCTTCTCTCTCGACTGTCTCAGTCGTCTTCTCTCTCTTCGTAACGCATGCTTCCTCGTCTTCTCCGCTCTTCACATTGCAAACATGGCCTGGCTCATGTCGTACTGAGTTCTTCGATAAAGATTTGATGTCTGGTCAATTCTTGGAATAAAGAATATGATTTAGAAACGCATGAGGCTACACGTAAACTGTCTGTTTATGTCCGTTTTAAATTGGAGGTATATTAAGTTCAGGCGAATTTACTGTACAAGTGAAATGGAGAGGGCGGAGATAATCTTCTTGATTCGACCGGGAAACCTACTTCAAGCAATCGACAATTATCTTTTGTACGTGCATATAAATCTAGTAATCTAATTGTAAGAAATTCATAGCCAATAAAATGAATGAAAGCATACAGTGATATACCGCCAAACTCTTTGTTTTGGAACGAAGCGATCGCAATATTCCAATTAGCTCGTAGAAAATGTTAGTCGCTATAGCCTTACAAGTAGAGTCAATTGTTCGCCCCAAGAAGATCGAAGACTCTCTATCTCTCTCTCTCTCCTAACACTCTCCCTCCTCTTCTGCCACTCTGAAAGTAGGAACATCATCTCAGATGCTTCCCACACTAACGGCGAGAAGGATATAAGAAAAAAAGAAATAGAAAGCCTACCTCGCTATACTTATGTACCTACAGGCAATTTAAGTAAAAGGCACCGCCTCCGAATTCCTTTATACGCCTCTTCCTTTTCTTTCTACTCATACGTAAGAATATGAAAGAGCGACATTTTCCTCTTACTTTTTGCAACGATATATGTATTTCTGCTTCTTCCACATTATAGCGACTGTGTTAATTTGACGGAATGGCCATCATCCATACTTCTCTCTTCTGCTCTCAGTCGTCCTCCCCGCAACAACTCGGCCATGCAACTCGGCCGAAAAGGAAAAGAGTGTATGATTTACAAACTTTGTTTATGCCATGATATTTCCCAAATTCGTGATAAGACAACTCTTCATGAATAAATTGAAGGATCAATAAAGGAAACGATCAAACTGCTGAAGTCGTCGCTCTTGTCGGAGTACGAAAAGGGTTTCAGTCCATATGGCCTTGCGACGGGCCAGAAGAAGGGCGGAGTGGTCAGGATCACACTCGACTTCGCCACTCTCACTTTCGTTGTATGTCATGGACCTTTTTTCTTTTTTTTAAATATAAGAAGATCCTTGGATCTGGTTAGAAGAGCTGTAATTCCACAATTCTTAATGTTTCGTTACGGAGTTGGTCTTTATGTAGCTTATCACACAAATGCGGCACACAAGCAAAAGCATCTCCAGAAGAGTCCCGAAAAATGGCAATGTTAACCATGCTCTTCTATAGGATGAGCCGCGTGGACAGATCTTCAACACGCTAGGAATCCGTGTGGTTGGTGATTACGCGTATTCATCCCAGTTATTAATATGTATGTTCAATTGCTTTTTTCATACAATAGGTACATATGTATATAAAAAATTTTATAAATGGTTATTTTTTAAACAATTTTCACAATGTTGACATTGCCCTTCTAGGAATGGCTCGACCCGCGTCTGAGCTGGAATTCCACCGCGCACGGCGGAGTCACCGAACTCGTCCTCAGTGTCAACCAGCACTGGATTCCGGAGTTCTCGACTTGCCAAAGGCAATGTCACAATGTTCCTCCTCTTCGACGTCGCTTTCACTTGTACATTTCAGGTCACGTTTCTAAAAATCAAATTTCATATTTAAAAAAAAAAACATATTTTCAGGTAGATCACTTTCCATTCGACGTGCAGCTTTGCACGTACTGCTTCCTTCTTTCCAACTATGAGGAGAATGTTCTAAAACTCGAGGTCGCCCTTCACGAAGAACTGCATATGATAGTCAATCTCATTTTCAAATTTTCTCCCTATGTTACCTACTTCTGACGCATCTTTTAAATTTCAAAAGTGGACATTTGTTTATCAATTCTCAAAGAAGCGATTCAGAACACTTCGGAGTGGAAGTTGGGTGTAATTCTCCTGGCGTATGAGGGGCCGGACGCGATTCGCTTCACGTCAACGGTGGTTCCCTTTTTGTATCCTTCTATTTATTTTAAATTTTTTAAAATACAAAGTGTCCTCAATTAGCACACCTGGGCATAAGCCGTTATCTAGCAACTTTCAGGGCTACATCGCGATAAGAGTGACTCGACAGCCACAATTTTGGGTTACCAATATAATTGAGAAATACAAGTATCTGAAGATATTCTCATAGATGTAATTGTTCCCACGTTCCTCATTGGCCTTCTCATTCTCCTCGGCCTGTTTCTGTCTGAAGAACAGGCAGTTGTTGGAAATGCGGTAAGACAAGTTATATATATATATATATATATATATATATATATATATATATATTATATGTCATCCGCTTCAATTTAGGTTAACCTTGGATTGACAACCATGATGTCCATGGCTGTAATCGTTAGTATCTTGGCGGGCCAGCTACCGAAAGCAGATGTTCTTCCTGTTCTCGGTAAGTTCACAAAGTAATTATTGTTTTAACTGCCAAGGCCATTCCTTGAACATATTACTAACATAAAACTGATAAACATAACAGGCATCTACATCCTGATCGAAATTCTCCTTACTACTGTCGCTGTAATCGTTGTCTTGGTGATTGGTGTTAGGAAGAATCCATTCGAGGAAGCAAGAAGCCCCTCCAGAAGGCGCAAGTCAGCGTTGTGAAAACTGTCAATTCAATTTTTTCACGTCTATTTAAAATAATATTATTTAAAATAATTATGGACAGGAAGTCATTCAGGGCATTGCCGGCAAAGAAGAGGGTGGGTCTAGCCTCTACGAGTGTGGCCCTCGCCACAGTGTGGTGGAATCAGTGAGTTAATTCTAGATTTATAGTGCTTTCTCAGAATTATAATTCTCAATAGTTTAAAAAAATACACACAATTGAGAATGCTTCCCGAGCGAATGCAACTGAACTCCACTCTCTTCGTGTCCTTCCTCGCTCGTTGGCTCAGACCTCGCAATGTCTGCTTCCTCCTCTTCTCTATTCTCCACACATTTTGCGAATGAGAAGGGAAAATGACGATTTAGGTAAACAAATTTTCGAAAATTCTCAGCATTTTACATGTGTAATATTCCATTGAAATGCTCTCCCGAGGCAATCATTGCTAATGGACATGAATATGAAAATAATAATAAAGTAATATATATGTAGCTTATACGCTTGTACATGTGTTCATACAGGCATATCTAGTATATAATCTGAATAGATATTTTATATCTATTATGGACATCCTCTGGTGTGTCAGTTCAAGGTTAACCACTATTGAAGAGAATAATACAACTTGCCTTTCGGCATTATCAACAACCATCTGTTCTTTAGACTTGAAAGGGCCGAGAAGAATGAGAAAACCGAGAAGGAAAAAAGGAACAATTACTATCCAGACCTCTGAGAAAGGGAAATCTTCAGATTCTTGCATTTGTCAATTATTTTGCAAACCCAAAATTGTGGCTTAGGTGTCATTCTTTTTGCGATACAGCCCTGAAAATTACATGATACTGTAATGTCTTATTCCAAGGCATGATAATTGAGATCTCGTCGACCCCGCCGAGGTCGGTGGCATTCCAGCTCAGGCGGGGGTCGACCAATTGCTACATAGAATGTAGTCATCATAATGTAAATCGTTTAAGTAATAACCATCCAAAATACTTTTTTCTACATATAGTATATATTGGCCATGAAAACAAATTAAGCAGATGACATGACTATTTGCGCCAAGTACGAGTTCTCACAAATCACTCGGATACCAAGAGTATTGTGGTGCTGTCCCCGCGGTTTGTCCTACGAAAGTGCCTCTTTAATAGTGCGATTTTTCTGGAATCTTCTAGATATTTTTGTGTGTCTTTGCAGATAACGTGTAGTAGGTTTGCAAGAATTTTTCAAGTTCTTTTCGAGTTTTTTTTTTAATGTGGTATACTGAAGGTGTTGTACGCAAATATTATAACTTCGTCAAGTGTTGAAGAATAGCAGGTATACTAGCCATATAGAAGATTCCGAAGATTCCAAAAGAGGATTTTTGACTGACCACAAAAGTGCGTGAGACGAACTCGAGACTGATACGCACCACTCCTCCCTTCTTCAGTCCCCCCTTTTTTCAATACGGACTAAAGCCTTTGTCGTAATCCGAGATGAGCGACGACTTCAGCAGCTTGAGCGATTCTTTGATTCACACTTAAAAATATTTTTGAAGTTTTTTGCCTCACTAAAAGTTTAGAATAGCAACCATAACATATAGTGTTAATTCACCTTTCTCATCTGCCGAGTCGCATGCCAACGTCGCAAGGAAGACGGAGGCGAGCACAAGAGTGATCATCTTGATGATGGCCATTCCGTGTAATACAGTACCGGTCAAAATTCTATTAACTTTTGGTTTTTTTTAAATTTCTTTCAAAGTTAGTGAAAGTTGATGAAATTTTCAGGGTTGCTTCCTTATGCTGTCAGATTAATAGTTCCAGAATATCGATTTCATGGAACGACTACAAGGCGAGAAAAAAATAATAAGTCAATATCACCCGGGTGCACATTTAGGCGTACTAAACAAAATGGGTTGTTTCTTTGATAGTTTTCATTGGATGCATGATTTTTCTGTATTCTAGAGCATCTCTGCGATAAAGTTTTGAACTAATCGCTATTTAGTCACATGTTTTTACATGTTGCCTACCCCCCGTCCCCGATCCATGCACTCGGACTGAGATGCAAACGGTTCAGGAGGATAAAATCGATCATTTACTAATATATATACCTCTCTCAATAATGATTTAAAAATATTTGCAGGTCATCACTGAAGTAATTCAGATGGTTATTCGAGCTGTTAAAATTAGGTGCTAACTATTTGTGCACAATCTGAACACAGTGGTCAACTTTGGTCCTCAGCCCAGACACACATATAGTGATGCTGTGCAGGGGTCCGTGTTCCAAAAGCGGTTTTGCCAATCTCAAATGATATATCATCTGCTAGATCGTTTGAGTGTACCCGTGGCATAGTAGTACGGTGTATTTGACAACGTGTGGTTCTGGATCAATCACAACATTAAAATATCTAATAGTGATTTAGGCGCTTGCTGAACACTCGTCTGTACCGATTAATGTGATTTGATTCGATGTTATGTTTTTAATGATTACTTTCTTGCCTTGTAGGTCAACGTACTACTCTATGCCACGGGTACATTCAAACGATCTACTGTATCTTGCACCTAATTTTAACAGCTCGAATAACCATCTGAATTAGTTCAGTGATGACCTGCAAATATATTAAAATCATTATTGAGAGAGGTATGTATTTAGTAAATGATCGATTTTATCCTCCTGAACTGTTTGCATCTCAGTCCGAGTGCATGGATCGGGGACGGGGGGTAGGCAACATGTAAAAACATGCGACTAAATAGCGATTAGATTAAAACTTTATCGCAGAGATGCTCTAGAATACAGAAAAATCATGCATCCAATAAAAACTACCCGATTATCAAAGAAACAACCCATTTTGTTTAGTACGCCTAAATGTGCACATTGACTGAAATGTGCACAGTGATATTGACTTATTGATTTTTTTCTCGCCTTGTAGTCGATCTATGAAATCAATATTCTGGAATTAATAATCTGACAGCATAAAGAAGCAAACCTGAAAATTTCACCAACTTTCACTAACTTTGAAAGAAATTATGCACGAAAAACCAAAAGTTAATTGAATTTTGACCGGTACTGTATATGTACACCTTGATTAAAACTTTTATGAAACATACATATTTTTATATAAAAAAGTATGAGCATTGTTAAAGGAAGGCAATACGTGCTAAACGGCGATGTTGAACATTTGCTCGCGCATGAGGAGGAAAATGGAAGAGGTCCATAAAGAACTCGGAGGCGGCGCCCTTCTACTTAAATTTCATTTATTGTTAGGCACACGCCAGAAAATTGACATGGGAGTATTTACTTTAAAGGCCGCTGCAGTAAAGTCTCTTATTTCGGGTGAAGAGGTGAGCGAGCCAAGGTACGATTTCTGTTTCTCTCTAAAGACCGCCCAATATCTCTTCAAGCTTTAAGTGAGGGAAGCGTCTAACGATAAGATGATGATCTTACTTTCAGGGTGGCAGAAGAGCAAGAGAGTGTTAGGAGAGTGAGAGAGAGCGAGAGTAAGAGAGTGAGAGATAGAGAGAGAGTGAGAGTGAGAGATAGAGAGAGTGAGAGTTAGAGAGCGAGAGATAGAGAGAGAGTGAGAGAGAGAGCGACAGAGAGTCTTCGCTATGCTTCGGGGAGAATCGTCGATTCTAAGGCTTTATCGTCGATCGTTTTCCTCCGAGGCGAGCGAAGACTCGCTCGCTCCCAAGACACTCTCGCCCTCCTGCCTACCTGCAGGAAGGAACCTCATCCTAGGTGCTTCTCCGTCTAACATCGAGGCGGGGTAGAAGAAGAGATTCATCGAATTTTTGACTTTTAGAAAACAGAATGCCTACCTTACCTTCATCTCAAAAAAGTACCGCGGCTCGTTGTGAGGTGAATATCTTATTTAAATACGTATGTATCAACGAAGAATGATAATTTTTACTGCACTCTCCTATTCCAGCTTTAATTCTCAAGGTTATGAAATTAATGCTCATTTAGTAATTGGTTTGGTGATCATCAAACGTTAACAAATTACCAATATATCCTTGCAACCTGACAAAAAAAAAATGAATTTGCATATAATTTATACATTCTTGCAAATGTATGTACATATATATTTGTATACTTACATATGTATGTACTTATGTATATGATTTAATTAATTTTATTTTCTTTGATGATCAGCTTTATGCAAAGAACAGATATGCACCGATTGCTAGAACTTTTCCCAGGCGAATCATGAACCTCTCAGCTTCACTCGAACTGCCAATTCACCTGTACTCAATTTACATATCTCCAATTTGCATCCGTAACAGAGACAAAAAATTAGACAGTTTATTGCATGAATATTCAAGGACCAATGTAGACGTACTTCAACTAAAATGCCTTCGACATACCTTCATGCATTTCTTTATTCCAAGCAACTGACATCAAATCTTTATCGATAAGCCAGCCAATGTGAAGAGCAGAGAAGAAATGGAACCACATGTTACGAAGAGAGAGAGCAGTCGACTGATTGAGAGAAGAGTAAGAATGAGATGAAACGGTGTCGGTGGCAATCAATTCTGTGTTCTTTTGTGCCGCGAGTGTTCTAAACATGTTTGGCGATGTGAATTATTTTACATGAATACATAAAATAGGAAAAAAGTGTTATGAAATTGTCGCGGAGCAGTTGTTCGTTGTAAAAAGCTTTCTCGCCCTCCACTGGTATGTAATTCCTTACTCTTAGACTGTGAGAGAGATAGAAATTATACTAAAAAGAGAAGTGAAGTTAAAAAATTATTTAGTAAAGCTCCATATGCGTTCCTCTAATTTCTCAAGTATCGTGTGCGTGATGAAAACGAAGAGCCCCAATGCGAAGAGCGGCTCTTTTTGAATTTCATTTTGGCATTTTTGTTGTCTTTGGTGAGGCAGTTGCTTCGATGGGAGCATTCTCTCTGAAGAGTCTATTCAATAATACACCGCTGGAATGAAATGGCTCAGAAGTCATTATGAAGGCGAGATGAAGTGCGCTAACAGACACGATCTACGCTGACACCTCATCTAAAAGGGACAGGGTTTTAGGAGAGCGAAGAAAAAAGTCATATCAATTACCGGGACGTGAGAATCAATGAAAAACAAACGCATAATTTTCTGGTATAACACATTTAAGATGCGCTTAATAAATCAGCAATGTATGCATTGAGCATTCCCGTAACTACCTATATATATTTGCCATTGATCAGTCAAAATATCTGGTTTAAAAAAAATTACAACGAACTCAGGAACACAGACTCGGAGCTACGTCGCCGTGTAATGAAGAGTTCCAGACGTCTCTCCACTGCTGTCAAATTAAACAAGTTCATTTTTCATAATAGAATGCTTTATTGCTTTATTCAACTAGGCCGACTTGGCCGAAACGTTAGAAAATTTTTTTTTCTAATGTTCAGAATGATGCTTGGCCGATTACAAATATTTCTGATTGTGCTATAATCACAACTTAATTAAATGAATAAAGCTAACACAGTTCCAAGACTTTGAAAGAATCAGCGGCTAACAAGGAAAGTGAGCGTTGCCGAGTCAAGAAGTCTCTTCGCTTGCCATTCCGCCTCCTTGAACGGGCTGATCTCCATCTCGCAGTTGGCCAGCAGAAATGAGAGGATGTTGCTCGAGGTTGCTATAAAAAGATGAGATACACCATAAAAAAACACATTTTTACCGGTTATGTCACATAAACTACATAGTTTCATATTAAAATTCGAAGCAATTAGGCCCACATAAATTCGAAGATGTATTTACACAAAGTTCGAGGGAGATGAAGAAAAAGAGAAAGTAGGAAATACGACATGAACCAGGATATGTTGGCAATGTGAAAGACAAAGAATACGAGGCAGAGCGTGTTGCGAGGAGAGAGCAAACGATGGGGCGAGAGAAAGGAGGCAAGAAGATGGAGCTGAAGTCGGTGCTGAGATCGATTTGTTGAGTTGCACTACTCTGGATATATCCAGATACTTTATTGCTAAATGACTTCTAATTTTAAAAAAAGAAAACAAAACAAAACCTCGTGGAAATTAAATGAATTCTGTAGAATTAACTGAGTTGCGTCGTATGCTGCTTGAAAGCTTTTTGTTACTGCTAATCAGCGAACTATCGATGTGGGCTTTCGTAATCAGAAGAATCTCCAGCACGATACCAGCCTGAAGTTAATATTCAATATAACTGATAGCTATTTTCTGAACTACACTGGTGAAGGAGTAATTAGTGATGGATGCAATTTTAAAATGCCTGGATTACTTGAGATACTTTGAGAACAACTGTTTATCGAAACATTTTATACTTTGCTCACTCTTTTGTTTTTCTACGTCCCGTTCATTAGTATTCATTGACGAATTTTCCATTCTGTTTTTTTATATGTTCTGTTTAATCGAGCCACTATTCTTTTGTGATCGCTCGTTTTGTTTTAAGGAGTTAAATTGAAGGACTGAATATGCTCAAATACAATCTTAAAATGTGACCTGCAATGTACATACATACATACATACATACATATGTATGTTCCTCCGGTTTCATTCTAACTTTGCTAGTGCAGCCCTGCAGCTAGTTCGTAATTCCAAAGTCCATTCGAGTGTAAGATCTAGCACAGGTTGAATATACTTTGTTCTCATACCTTCTTCCCAGACTGCTGCCCAAGATCTCCATAGAAGCAGGACTACGGTAGTGCGAAAGATGTCATGAAGGTAGCACTGTGAAAGATCTCATGGACGTTTTTATTACAATATGATGACATTGTTCTGTAACGCCCCTTCAAGCCCTGCAAAAACAATCAAGCTTCTTTCTGTCTTTCGGCCTTCTCACTTTCTTGGTCTGACTGAGAAGTGAACAGAACGTTTATATGAGGGATGCTTGAGTAGACAACCAGATGATGGCAATCATGAAGTTCTTGTTGATTGTGGCGGTGGTCGCGTTCTTCTCCACGAACAAGCAATCAATTGTCGCCGGTTAGTCCAGCATTTGCATGAATATAAATGATATCTGATAACCTTGTTGGCGTAAAAACAATTGACTTTTTTTATGAATAATTTTCCTGTCACTTATTAACAATAGCGGCTTTTCTTGACGCAAAAATGTGTTGTTTCCAAAACGCAAAATTCGTGTGTTTAATTTGCTTTATCTTTGCTTGTGTTCCATAAAAGAGTAAAATAAGTTGCAATAAAAACCCGTTCGCAAATATAATTTTTTCAACAAGCCTGTTTTAGTACAATTTATACATACATATTGTATTAATTCAAAAATAGTGAACAAATGTTGTTGTGTTGAGCCACTCCAAGCAATTGCGAGAATGGTCTGAATATCGAACAAACGAGTGGCTCTTGCGCCGAGATGTGCTCGACTTGTCCGGATTGCTATGACGGCACGAAGGTCGACGGCAAGGTTATTATAGACTCGGACGACGGCGAGACGTGCGTTCTCACATGCTCTTCGGGATATCTTCTCTACCATACGGTCAGCAAAACGGGAAAGGATATTTAAGAAAACGCAATGTCAGTAAGACTACTGATTTTGTTCGCTTCATATCCCTTTAAATAGTTGATGCTTCAAATATTAAATTACGCGCTGCAGAGGGTTGACGACCTATGGCATTACTTCTCGGGCAACGTGGCCGTCGGACTGGCGAACGCGGCAACTGCCTACGACTTCTGCGCCGATGGCGCGATTGTGAACGTGTACTCCTTCGCGTGCACGGGAGGTTCGCAATATGTGTATATTTCTCGTGATTGGTATGGCAGGGGCATGTGCTCTTAATTCAAGATACGACGGGAACGTACGAGATGGATCAAAATGTAATCAACGCCTGCACTGGAGGCAAGTTATGCCGTGAACATGCGAACCATTATAAACAATAATTTGACAGCGATGGATCTTTCCCACTAAATCATGAAATAATTTATAAAAAAAGTTGGAAATCCCCTTGTTGCAGTAACCACTACGACTCCAAGCATAACAACGTCAACAACTTCGTCATCCTCAGTTCCAAGTACGACCTCAGCCATCGTCACTTCGACAGCGACCGAGACAGTACCGACCACTTCTTCAACCGTCACTTCGACATCGACAGTCCCGACTGACTCCTCTTCAGCGCCGTCCTCGACATTGACAAGTCTGGTCAATCCGAGCACTTCTTCGGACGAATCCACGACGAGCAGCGGAACCCCGAGCACAGCCAAGAGTTCCTATTCTTCCGGCTATTGTGGCACGTACAAAATGGCCGACGGGACCACCGTGCCGAATAGGTGATGATGTTTCCATCAGCAACAATAGTTAGAAGGAAGAAGAACTTGCGCTTGTTGACCTGTTATTAATTCTGATTATTCACGTTTTGATTCACGAATTCTCAATTGCAGATGCATGTTGGCTGACTCGGCCGCCGTCTGCTCTGCTCCGGAAGGAATCGAGATTTGCACATGCTCGCACGGCCATACGGGCTCGTCGTGTGGCATAGGTTCGATTGAACAATTGGAATGAATGATCAGAAATCAGAATCAAACCGTAATAATGAAACCAATAATTGAAGCCATTGCATCGATGTCAACGCTGGTGAATCTCTACGGCAACGACTCAAAGGCACATCTTTTAAAGGCGGGAAGAAGTTTTCTTCTTCAAAATATAGACATTGCTTGACACAGATGTATTTTTATTGGCATATATTTTCAGGTAATCAGCGAAGGACGCGAATCGCCGGCCGTTTTTACATCGACTTTGCCCGCTCTGCTCAGCTTTATCCCGGACGACGATAGAGTCATTCTGAGCTGGAACATTGACGACATCATCAAGGACGCGACTTTTGCTAACTTCCCACTAGAAATAAGGTAATATTTCTTCTTGAAACCTCTACACAATGACGTGGTAATTAACGAGACTGTTTACTGCTTACTAATGTTTATTGGCTGTTCACTGATTCTTTGTTGATTGTTTGTCGATTGCACCCGTGTTGTTAACCGTTCGTTTACTGTTTGCTTACGCTGACACCACAGGGCTGACTTCCGAATACGCCATGATCCTTCACTTGGCAACTGCTTCGTCTTTAACGATCGCAATCAGAGCAGCGCTTACACGCAGCGGATTCCAGGAGAGCCAGGAGGCAAGACTATTAACTAAAATATTGTGTTAATTACAATAATCAAATTGATTGATTTAGTCAATTAGCTTAGTTAGATAAGCATAAATTAGCGAAAAATTCTCAAAATTCTCAGGACTTCGTGTGATCGTCGACTCACAGCTCTGGGAGAACACTCCATGGTCGGAATCCTCTGGCGTCAACGTATATATTCAGGATGGTTCGTTCGGAAAGGGCAATAAAAGCTGGAAGAAAACTAAAAATCGAAGAAACGTAGGCGTCGATAGACTGCCCTTCTTTTAGCTGCTGTCGGCGTCTTCGCTGAAAGTAACCGCGTTTTGTTGCGTCCTGGCACGCAAAGTCTCATCAGGATACGCAAGTTATGCTATGCCTAAAATATGGAACTGAGTGTTGTGTCAGAAAAGTATTAATTGTTCGCTATTTTTATGTCTTTAAAAACATACAAAAACTAATTGAATTCTTGCGTCGTAGATACTACAAATGTATATCATTGCAAATTCAGCTGTCCTTCACGAAGACTGACGCCACATTCCAGGAGTGTATACGTGATAAAGAGGAAGTGGCATCGTTCTACTTTGACGGAGACTACTCGACGGATGTTAGTGAGGCTATCTTTATTGCACTCTTTTAAGGATGCCCAAATTGCAGTTCGTGTATAACTTCGTCTGCATAAAAAAAAAACTTTTTTTCCAGAGGTTCAGAAGTGTTTTTAACCGATTGTAAATCTATATATGTGAAGAAAGAAGCCCTCGCATGTGAAATCAGGGCTGCTTTCGTTCGTGCTACCAGGACGGAGTTCTTGCGGCATGCGGTTGCATGGACGCCTCCTATGTGAGACGGATCGGGGTTGCGTCGTGCAACTTCAGTCAATGTCAGTCTTCATCTTTCCAAAATTAAGTAGCTTCTTTCTAAAAGGCACCATTTTTTCGTAGATTTCTCTGCAGTCCCGCCCAACAGTTCATTTATATATATTAATTTGATTAATTTAAATATTTTTACATTAATTAATTAGATTAATTTAAGTGGTTTTATTTTTTAGCGCTCAAGACGCGTTTAAATTTTTTTTTGTGAATAAATAAGTGAGCATAGACATAATAATAACAATAGATTGATACAGAAACTTCTCCTTCGAATTCAGTAACTTGCATCTCTCGTCTGCAAGAGGAGCGCGGTGACCCTGCGAATTGGCACGAGTGCCACTGCCCTCCGCCCTGTCAAGCGAGCACCTTCGAAGCCGTCTCCTTCCAGACGAAATTCGGCCTGCGAAAGGTGGACGAGCACTCATCAGCAATCTCTCAATTATTTGCTTGCAAATGGTGAAAACAAACACACTGAGAACTGTTTTAATTATTTTATGAATACATTTTACAGGGTCTTTTTTAATTTTTAATTTTTTTCATTTTTTTTTAGAAACATCAAGCATGCTCGAACATGATGAAAGACGATCGGAATTGCACGCATAGCTCGGTTTAAAATCTTTCTCCTTTTAACATTCTTTTTGCTCAAAATGACGTTACATTCAAAAGAGACAGCAATCAAGAGGGACTAGGGATTTGAGTTTTTCTCTTCTAGTAAACAAAGCCATCTTGAACATTCAAAAACTGATTCCTTTGTGAAGAAAAAAAGTATTAAATTACAGAATGTAAATATAAATGTTTTCATTTCCATTTAGTTTCGCACATTTGTCCATGTCATCGATATTTTAAGAGTGAAGTGATCATCTTTTTCGACAGCAACGTGGCGCGAATCGAAGTGGAGCAATTGAAAATTACTGTACTCTTAAAGTTTAATCCTAATTTTTTCTCAAACTAATTGTAGAAATGAGCGAGAAAGTGCACTCAATTAGTGAGAAAGAGCGAACACCAAAAAGAGTGTGTTAGATTTAAACCTGGCACTCTCATTCACGCGCGCTATGTTCACGAAGCGGGATTTGAGGTGAGACCTGCGAAATACATAGCATTAGAAAATGAATGAAAGTGCCTGCTCGCAGGGAAGACGGGGTATTGGAATCTAAATTTTTTTTATAGAATTAAAAAAAATTCTCCTCGTTTAAGAGAATCTTTCTGATCATTTCCAGTTCATGTCTCTGCTGGGTTCCTTTGGCGGTCTCTCTGGACTCTTCGTCGGCGCTTCCTTCATTCTGGTCCTTGAGATAGGACTTTTGGTTGTCGCTCTTCTTCGGTGTCGGCGAGCATGATTCTCATGGAAAACAAAGCACGGACAATGAACTCTTTTAACATGGAAGTTTGAAATGCCCTTTTTCACAATTGTTTGCGTAATTAGCGGTATTACAGCTAAATCCTCTTGTTTTCCTTGTTTTGATTTCGTATGTACATACATAGGTTTGCGTAGCAATGTCGCATTTTGATCACAACTATAACGATAATTATGAGTTCATTAGCGAAAGCAATTTTATTTATGTCATCATTACCATCTTATTACTTTATGTTTCTTACTCTGTCACCATGTAAGCAGAAAATCGGAGACGATAATAAGAGCGCGAGAGTGGAAGAAGGAAATACTCATTGTCAGTATTGGAATTTGAAATGACCCCATAAGGGACACAAATAGTACAAATAGAATAGTGAAGATATGGAAGACATCATATTAACAAATTGGAATTTGTTTATCAAAGGAAAGAGGTTCAGAAGATGAGGACGAGGGAGGGCCAGGGTTCTAGGTGGGAGAGAATCCAGAGATGCAAAAGTCTTTGCTCAGCTCTCCCTGCTGCTTTCGCTTCCGGCTCCACTACGAATCCTGAAATTTTCGAGAATGAATATCACGATGATTAATCTGATAAAAACTTTTGAAGCGCTGATTATTTTGCAAAAAACCCTCTTGAGTCGTGTTTGCTCGACTTTAGCCTAATTCTGCACGACACGGTTCATTTGTATATTTAAAAAATTATAATTTGAAATTCAAGACTATTAAAGACCTTTGTCTTAGATTGGACGCTCTTCGAAACGTAGGACTTTGTCTGCAAATTCTTACTCTTTAATAGTAAAGAAAAAAAGCCGCCATTTTATTTTTATTAATTAAATTTTCCGTAGTCTTATAAAACAAAGCAATTTAAGCTGAATGCAGGTGGATATTAAACCGATATTTCGATGCTAGCAATAAGAGTAATTCAAACTTGTAGAGGCTAAGGCTAAGGCAACCATATGGAGGCCAAGAGCAATGGAAAAACTCCTACCACGATTAGCGACCCGATCACTTAAAAGTACGGTGTTAGCAATCCTCAGAAATGGAGCTACTGCATCTCGCCTCTCTCCCCAGAAATTTGTGGTATGGACAACGGGGCACGTGAGCCTATGTGTTAAGAAAAACCCGGCCAATGTAGCTTTCTCGAACCATATGTATAAAGTTCACAGGGAATTGTAGAATGGCCTCGTCGGTCGTAGTGTGGCTCTTCCAAATTTTTTTGAAAATGGCGGGAGGATAAAATGTTCGCGAATTCAAATAAGAGAATGCTGGTAATTTCCACAGGGTAGAGAGATCTTTGTGACTTCGGGACACTTGCAATCTAAGGTTCTAGCTCAAGCCGACCAAATAAGTCGAAAAACAAGTCACTATTAAATTCGCCTTAGATCTCCTTTAAGCCTTCGGCTAATGCAGCCATATTGAGGCGAAGGTTAAGGCAACCTTATTTCCCTCGTGCTTGAGCTGGCCGAGCAGACTCTTGATCTTCTTCTCCTCTGCGTCTTCCAGATCGTAATTGGTCCTCTCTTCTTCCGTCGCTGCGACAACCGCTGAGGTGAAGGTTCGCCTTTTCGACTTCCTGACGAGATTTCAAAGAAATTATTTCTTCTGCTTACTATATAAAGTAATTTATAATAAATTAATTATGCATAGATATTAATTTTTTAAAAATGGCTAAACAATTTTTTCCCTAATCTCAATAATAGATTTTTTTTGATAATTAAGACGGACGCAGGTGTCACGGTGGTCGTCGTGTTGAGAGTGAGCAACTCGCTGTCTCCGCGACTCTTCTTCCCCTTCAGCACTACGCTGCGACTCTTCACCTTCGCCACAACCGATCTGGAAAATTGCGAGAGAGAAAAATGTGCATTCCCGAGCAAAAGCAGTCATCTCACATGTTCTTTCTCATACAAAGTAAGCAATATAGACCGGGCAACAAAAGCCATAATTTACGACTATAAAATTTCAGCGCTCACCGAGGAGGCTTCTTTTCTTCCTTTTTGTCGGCCTCTTCAGGTTTCTTGTCGTTTGCTTAAAAAATAATTAAAGATAGCCAGAAGTAAATAGTCTTTTTTCACGTTAAAGTGAGTAATGTATCCTTTTTTAGATGTAGGGAAGTTCGTGATTGATTCTAACCAGAATCTCTGCCCTTGACACAGCCAGCGGTAGACGAGTGTGCCTTAGCAGCCTACGAATACAAAATACTTATTTTCTTTATTTTCAATTCTTGAAATCGTATGCGAATGAGAAGACGCTGCACCTTTCCCTTGTTTTCCACAGGGTCAGGGTTGCTGTTCATGGAGTTCTTGGAGTTGGAGGCGCTGCTAATGGAGTTTTTGGAGCAGGTAGTGCTGTCCATGGAGTTCTTGGAGTTGGAATTGCTGTCCATGGAGTTCTTGTAGTTGGAGTTGCTTTTCTTGTGTTCGCCGGCATTCTGAAAAAGTGGAGTCGCCTAAGAAAAGTTATTGTTTTTGTTTTATCTAAATTTTTGCTTAGCAGTACACAAATTTCCTTTAGAACTCCTTTATCACCTGAAACACTTTTACCAACTGATAAAAGTAAACAAGGAGATACTTGAAATGACGACCTTATCGTGTTCAGTCTTCTTTTTGCAGCAAAGCACAAGAACTGATGTGCTGAAGACGACTGCGGCGCTGATTTGAAATATATTTTAATTAATATTAATATTTAATAAACAAATTTAAGCTGATTAATTAAACCCATTATATATTACAGCTGTAATTTAATTTAATAAACTTAATATATTTACATATTTCGAGGCGCCAGCATTTAAATTTATCCATAGATCGACTAACAAGCCTGACTATTGTGAATCATTTAAATTTCTCTTATGATAATTTCGTCTCTTTTTGTTCAATTTTTAAAAGCATTATGAATAGCGGTTGGTGGGCGTCAGCTTGCGTTTTTTTTGTTTGTCGTTCGGAGGAAAATACACAGTTTTCCTTCCAACCCAAGAAGAACATGCGCAGCAGCTGAGAATCCAGGCCAAAATACATGCTTGTCGAGTGCACTCCCGACTACTGCAATTTATGAATTACACTTGTTCATTTATTTTTAATAGATATTTTAATTTTAATTAACTTTATCATGTTCATATTTTTTATTACCTTAACGGGGACATATTTAATTTTTAGATTACCTTATCATGTATTAAAAAATTTACAGTAAAGCATCAATAAACCATGTTTTCACTACATAGCTATTGAGACAGGAAAATTTGTTAAAATCCCTAACCACTTGCCCTGCCGACCAGACGCCGTCGATTTCGATGGTAGAAATGAACAAGAGGAATCAAAGCCAACAACCACATGATTTAAATATTGACTACTCGCACTTTTATGAAGTACGAATGAAGTTGAAAATTTTTATGAAAATTTTTGATCCCTTTTCTATTTTGTAATATCAAAAAATAGACGCCTTCACCACATGATCCTCCTCAGAGAGAGTGCCACGAATCGAGCGAAGATACGGCAGAATTACTATTTTTTATTATATATTTTTCAATCATCTTTTGTTATGAGTAATAATAATCCTAAATTCAACAATAAATCATCATTCGGAGATTTACTGTTGAATTTGTATCTTAGTTAATGTACCTCTTTCTCTTTCTCTTTCTTTTTGTCTTTCTCTTTCTCAGTCTCTCTCTCTCTTTTTCACTTTCTTTTTCTCTGTCTCTCTCTCGTTTTCTCGTTCACTTCCTCTTAACATCTCTCCCTCATTCCTCTCCCCCCGTTTTCATTCCTTTCTCTTTCTCCTACTTATTATCTTTCTCTACACTCTCCTCTCCCACAACACCTTGCTGCGCTTCATATTCTGTTCACAAAAGCGCTCTCTCTCTATCTCTCTTTAGTTCTCTCTCTCACTCTCTTTCTTTCGCTCTCTCTCCCTTTCGCTTTCTCTCCTCTCTCTCTCTCTCTCTATTGTATGCTTAATGGTGAGGACGAGAAATATAAAAAGAGAAAGAGGCAAAGGGAAAAGAGACTGAACCGGACAGTGAACTCACTTGTGGTTTCAGTTTCATGTTTCTTGCTAAAAGAAGAAGATAACTTTCAACGAACGATTATGATGTGTTTCGGCACAGCTTCTTGCGATATTAATAAATTAAAAATGGATTTTCTGTCCCATATGAATGACATACCTCTTACACGTAGTCATACACTTATTGTATGATTTTTTTTTTAAAAAGATGATATAATTTTCTTTGCCCACTTAATCATTTCGATTTGAAATAAAGTGTTACCGCGTAAGAGTAAAAAAGTATTTGCGAGAAAATAATCTTCTATAATCAAAATAATAAATATTTATTTTATACATACACATATTCATATTATTACTCAACTACGTGCCGCACTGCTCGAATTTATGTTGCAATTTTTAAACTTACAGTTCTAAGCGAGTGACGTCGATCTAACAACAATTGGTTCAGCCCACCGTAAGAATATAAACGAATTGATGTTCACAAAACCGCCAGCTCAAGGGAAAGTGAGAAAGGAGAGCAATTGAAATTCATTCAATTTTTACAATCAACTTTCACAATTTTTGTAGAACTGCTAGATATCTTAAACTATTTACATATCATCAATTCTTCATAAACAACCTGAAATATACTTGAAGTTTGAACGATCATTATTTTGGATTTTAAATTCTCGGCACTATTTGTGAACATTTTCACAAACAAGTTTTAGTTGCCAAGTTCGATTGAATAGCACTCCATCGATGGAATCTGTGATTAGATGTTAAATTGGCTTCACTAAAAATTTGTCGATCGAAACTAGAAACAAGTAAATGCGGCAGCTCTCGCAGAAGATGATGCTCGTCATTTTTCATCCATTACTGATAAACAACATCTTCACGTATCAATGTGCTTGAAACACTGTTCCAATTTTATATTGTTTTTATAACTTCTAGTTATGAAAATGAGAACGAAAAGCTAGCAACAATTGATTTCGCGGTATGAATATAAAAGAATTGATGTTCACAAAAACCGCCAGCTCGAGGAAACGGAATAGAAAGGAGAGCAAGTGAAATTCATTATTTTTTTTTTAATTTTGTAGAACTCTTAGAAATCTTAAATTACATATTTACATACCATAAAATTCAAACTGTAAACTTTGTAAAAAAAAAAAATATAGAGCTGGAATTACTCACAGCATGTAATTACAAAAAGCTAACAAACAATATTTTTCAATAATTACTCTTTCCCTTCAACTATCAGGCTCATCTTTCTCTTGTACATGTAGTGAAAAGACACTAGATGAAAAAGCTGACAAGATTGCCTTCAAAATACTTATATTCTACCATTTCGAGGTTTTCCTATGCTCTCCTCCCCTCAACCCCCTTCTCCTAACGTATCAGCAGTCAGTGATAATAGAACAGGGAAGGACGAATTGGGCGGAGCTTACACGGGGGGGGGGGGGTGGGCAAGCAGATATGTACATAGAGCGGAACGAAGAGGATGAGATCAATTGTAAAGACGTTGGTATATTTAAGCTTTTATTACATTTCATTATTGGAAAGTTGACCACATGGGTATCATGGGAAACAGAATTTAGCTAGATTTGTGCTGTCCGAATGTATTAATACCATTGTACAATAGAATCTGGGTTAGTGATTAAGAATGCAGATGAGCGAGCCCGTCCATCCATTTGAAGGAACACGTAGAAAGCTTTTTTTGTTGTTGTGCTTTTTCCCCGCAACTTTGTCTGAACATTGTGAGTGACTAGCGGAATATTTCATAGGCTTTTTTTAAGTGACATATATATTTTTTCGTATATTGACCGACGAAATCCATAGTTGTATTTTTCGAGAGCAAGATCGAGAATGAATAAGAGTGAGATTGGGAGCGATCAGAATTGTGACAATAAACTCATTTACATTGAGATAAAAGTTCCTCCGTTACTTCTAATAGTAAAATAAAATTGTATGGTCCACTTAAATGAATTGCTCTCGGAAATAGTCATTCTTTTTCTTCGCAAAAGGATTAAAAGATTTTCTTTATCCAGGTCATTTCGACTTGGATAAATTTATATATGTATGTATGTACTTACACATCTCGCTCGTATGAACTACTAAGAAAATGCAAAGTTATAAAATATTTTTTGCCTTATTATAGAAAGAGGAGAACAAATTTTTTTAAAGAATGAAACATTTTTTTAAAGTTTATTGTTATAATCCTTACACGATATTCAAGAATTGTTCATGAGGAGTTCGTAAATGGTGACACCGGAGGTTTTACTTCCATATTTCTGGCTAAAAGCGAAGAACCAAATAGCTGAACGATCGATCCAACTTGTTAGCAATTAAATTCATTCATTATTCAATATGAACGGAGCGGTTTTTCAAATTTTCATGCTGTTTTTTCTTCGAAAATTGATGATAGACATTTCCTTATCCACCGATGACTCATTTAAACTTGCAATAAGGAGCGAGAAAGAAAAAGGAAGAATGTATGAGAAATAAGTTCAATATCAATATTTAAAAAAAAACAATTAAACATCTTGAGAGGAATGCAATAATTAGTTAATTAATAAATTACTTAACAATTTCAACTTCCTGACGACTTCAATGTTGTGAAATCGAAGTTGATGATGCAACATATAGAGAAGTGAATTGAGTGCATGAGCGCAGCCGGGTTGAGGATTCTACTAATAAAGAAATCAATTCCCTGTCTTTGGATTTACTTCCGCATTTCTAGCTAAGATAGGAGGTCACATTCGCAAAGCGATGTTGGGATGTCGTACTTTTTAGTAAATAAAAAATGCTACCAATTACATATGAGTTTGTACATAAATCGATTTTTTAGATAGTCGTCTCGTATTATATGCATTTTTTCTTGGAAAAAAGGATTAAAGAACTTTCTATATACATTGATGAATTATTTAAAGCTCAAAATTGTTTTGCTCCTCCATACGAATGCATTGTTTTAACAAACGGTCGTGTGCTTATTGACATTAATTTATCCGCTGATCGATTATTTCAATTTGCAAGAGGAGGAATGGAAGAGTGAAACAATCTACGACGAAGCAATCAATAACAGTGGAATTAAATTATTTTCGTTGTCTTCAGAAGGAAGCGATATTAAGCAACTGAATAATACGCATTTTATTCAAATAAAACAAACAAATCATTAGATTTTTTTTTTTACAATTTCTGCTTCCATTCGATTTCCATGCTGATGGTGAGAAGTGGATAAATATAAGCGAGATGTCTGGTCTCTTACTTCTTCAAGATAGAAAGATTATCAAAAGATACTCTTCTTGACCGCGTTCTTCTTCCGCTGTCCCATTATACACATAATGCAATTATTCGAATGGAGTTTATCAGCGACATTTAAATGGAAAGGTTTGGAGTTGTGGAGAAGAAGAGATGGCAGATGTCTCTCTCTGTCTAACGGAGCGTGGCCTATGCCCCGTTGCTACATAGAATGGTGCTGACGACGCTGAAGGACGGGATCTGCGAGCCACTGATGACCGCGCCAGCGATGTGGGCCTGGCCACTCGCGAGTTTCACATGGTCGGGCGTCTTGTACTGGTCGCTGCCGATATTTTCCAGTCCCCACAAGCTGACAATAGACGTCGAGCCATCCTTCTGGAGGTTAAGCTGCGCAGAGCAGATCTGCGACGCGCCGTTGTTGGTGACGACGATGTCGAGTTGAGCACCGCCCGGCCAGGAGTTGGTTGTCTTTACCTGGACAGACAATCCGTTGGCACCGGACGACGGTGGAGTTGACGAGGACGGAGCAGATGTTGGGGCTGGAGAAGGAACGCTGCCGTCGCATGAGAACAGCATCTTCGACTTTATCATGTTCTTCAGGAAGACGCCGGCATTCGACAACTGCGCGTTGTTGCCGACCTGGTTGGGCTGGGTGCCAGGCTTGAGCGCCGCTGAGGCTTCGTTTTTGTCGGCGATCGACCACGCCAAGTAGGAGGCCTTGTTTTGGTCCAGCAGCGCGAACCATTTGTTCGCCTCGTCCGTGTAGATCTGTCCGTTGGAGCCGCCGTCAGCCTCGGAGATGCCGTACTCCGAAATGAACACGGGGATCTTCGCTGCGGCACTCGAGTACGCACTTCGCTCGTAGTCGCGGTGCGAACCCGAGTAGAAGTGCTGCACGTACACCACGTTGGTCTGGCCTAAATCACAACAGGGCGTGAGTGTACTGTGCTTCGCGCATACCCGACAAAGGTGAGTTGCTGGCGTCAGTGATGCCCGAGGCTCCCGACCATGATGGAGTACCCAGCAGGGCCACGTTGTAAGGGTCGATGGCGCGAATCGCATTCAGCAAGTCGGTGTGATAGGGCTTCAGAACGCCGTTCCAGTCCACCTAAAGCGTTTGCTGAAGCCGCGAAGAAACCGCCTCAAATACTTACCTGGAGAGGTTCGTTGAAGGTCTCGTAGAGAACGTGCGGGTAATGGCCGTAGTCGTTGGCCATTTGCTTGAAGAAGTCAATCGCGTCCTGTTTGTGGTTGTGTGCCTCGTGGTCATGCCAGTCGATGATCACGTAGACGCCTCGCTCGATGGCCGCCTCCATGACGGTACGCACCTTCGCCAGCTCGCCCTGCTTGTTGCTGAGGTATCCACCCTGGTCGACGCCCATCGCGGCACGCACCACGTTCGCGCCCCACTGGCAGGCGAGTGCGTCGACGGTGTCCCTGTTGAAGTACTGTCCCATCCACTGAGACCAGAACAGCGACATTCCGATGAGTTGGACGGGTTGGCCATTCGCGCCCACGATTTTCGTGCCTTGAACCGAGAGCTTTCCATAGGGCGGCTCCTTCGGGATGAGCGCGGAAGCATCCAGCAAAACGACTGCTAGACAGAAGAGTATGCGTCGCATCCTGTGGAGTTGAGCTGGCATTTCACGACTCGAGGCCCGCTTAAGTAGTTTTATTCTTCCCTCATTCGCGTCTTTCCAGGTCTCAGTCGGGAATATTTGGACAGCTGAGGATATTAGAGGGATTATTCCCTCGTCACAATTCCTTTACAGCGCTTAGTTTTCTATTATGTACAGTTTTGAGGTTTGGTGTGCAAGATTGCATGATTCTTGTTGGCTTTCACATATGACAAAGGCTAATGAGTTCAGTAATATCATTCATAAATATGACACAGCAAATTTGGCAGTGTCCTCGTTAATAATATTCGGCGAGCCTTCATCCAAAAGCACCAGTCATAAATTTGTTCTTCTAATTTGAAAAAAAAATCGCACTTTTGTTTGTTCTTCTTTATTTTGAGAGAGAGAGAGAGAGAGAGAGGCGTGAGTGAGAGAGAGAAAAGGGCGGAAGAGACACATTCAAACAACATCATGAATTACAATGGTGCATCAATCCTTTTTCATCTTCATTTATGATCCACCAATGTTCTGTTGAACAAACAATGTAATCCCCCATTGGCCTCTTGGTATTCATGAACAGATTCGAAAAACACAATCTTACTCTCTTCTGTCTATTATGTACATTTGCCTGGGACAGAGAGCGAGACAACGAGAACGAGAAAGAGAGGGGAGGGGGGGGAGAAATGTTGGAGCTTGGCCCCCATAAGTCGGTTCAAGAATATCATCATATATGTATTCAATGGTGAAATGAATTATTTTTATTTCAACGTTGCACTCCAAAACATCGTCTATATCCTATCTAGATCGTTGGTTTGAATAACGGAATGGAATAAAAGTTTATCGAAAAAAATATTTTAGTGACTTTTTAGAATATTACTTTGTGTATTTATCAAGAATTTCACGCAGAATTCAAACTGCAGCTGCTGCTTCTGCAGCCTATTTCTATGCTCCTTCTCAGAGAGAATCGCCTGCTCGAGCAGCACCGCATGTTCCTCAGCGAATGTTTTTTTTTGATACTGAATCATTATGTGCTTAATTTTTACTTTTACTTTATGTACGGTCTTTAACAGCACTGGCTGCTGAGGCAAGGAAATTGCAAAAGAACAGAGAAAAAGAAAAGAGAGAGAGATAGAGAGAGAGAGACGGAGAGAGAGAGAGGGGGACAGACGGACAGAAAGCGTGAGTGACAGATAGAATGAAAGAGGGAGAAAGTTGGCGCACGCAATATTGAAAATCTTACATATTTTCCCACTTGAGTATCACTAAATATCAACAGCTTTTTAGTCTGTTCTCTTTTCACGATCGCAAACGTGTCAAAACCACCTGGATCGCGTTTTTTTTAAATATTAATATTTTATTCGATGACGTTAGCAAGAGAATAGTAGCAAGGAAATTCCTAAATCATAGAGAGAGAGGAAAAAAGAGAGAAACGGAGAGACAGAGACAGAGAGAGCGAGAGAGAGAGAGAGAGAGAGAATCAGAGAGTAAGCCGAGTCGAGGAAACGAAAACAATTAGGAAGCGACTTTGGCAGAAGACACTCGGGAAATCAAGGAGGCTGGCAAAAGCATCTTCCGAAATTAGATGCAGTACGAGAAATTTTTTAAGTAATTTGAAATAATAAAAAATTGGAATTTGGAGTTCTTGACTAATTTATTTGATTAAAAAAAGAGAAAGTCTTCCTCGTTCAATCTTATTCTCAAATATGAAGTTGCTCTCTCTCTCTCTCTCCCTCTCTCTCCCACTCTCGCTGTCTCTCCCCACCCCTCCCCCCTCCTCGCAACATGAGAAGCAGCTGCCTCTGCAGCTCCTTCAATGCTCCTTCTCGAATAGAATACCCTGCTCGACCAGCACCGCATGTTCCTCAGCGGAGAGGATGCTGCGCATTGAACGGAGATACGGAGGAGAATTTATTTATTTTTTATGATTAATATATTGGGCAATATACTGTTGGAAGGTGACAGATACCTCTGTTGTCATTATATGAACCTCTGGATGTACATATTAATCACGCTCTCTCTGAGACGGTGCGAGAGCACGACAGAGTGTGAGATTCAGAAGAGAGAGAGAGAGAGAGAGAGATGAAGAGAGAGAGAGAGAGAAAAAGAGAGAGAGAAAAAGAGAGAGAGAAAGAGAGAGAGAGAAAGAGAGAGAGAGAGAGGAAGAGAGAGAGAGAGAGCGTGAGAGATAAGGGGGGAAAGAAGAGGAGATGTAGGACCTTGGTCTCCCATCTATCATCTCTCTCTCCTTCTCTCTGTCCCTATCTTTCTATCCTTTAACCGTTTCCGTCTCTTTCAGATTGCTCTCAATCCCTCTCTTTCTCTCTTTCTCTCTCTCTCTCTCTCTCTCTCTCTCTCTCTATCATTCTGCCATTCCCTGAACACAAATCGCAATAATGTTTATTCGCTTCAGCAATAGACAATATTTTGCTCTTCGATCAACTTCTTTCATTCACCCACGAGAATCCAGACGGAAACTAGAGATTTGAACGAACTTGAAAAAGGAGACAAGTAAAGGAAAATGTTTATGAGCCATTCTGACTCATATACTTTAGATGAAGAAAAGGAAAAAAAGTCGAATTTCAATTAATGAAGTAATAATAATAATATAAATATATTTCTAAGATATTTAATTTTTCATAATTTCAACAAATATCCACACATTTATGTGTTTACAGGTTTCCATTTTATTTTTGAAAATAAAACAGATAATCCCATATCACTTTAATTAGTTATGATCTTCGAAAAGAGTGAAATTTAGTGAACCCGTGGATTTCAGCCGCTGTGGTTGACAGATTAGTGCCATTGTTTAAGAACTACTTTGCTACATCTTTCAGAAGTTCCGAAAATAAATTAAACAAAGTAATAATAAGAACATTTGATGTACCCAGCTCCGCGATCTGTAGCTTTTTTGACATATTTTTATTCCTAAAAGCTGTTTTCTTAAATAACCATTAATAGCATTCTGAGCGTAATTCTTTCACCAATTTTCACACCAAATCATGCGAGAAGAAGGCGTCAAAGGATATCAAAACCAATTATTTTGCAGGAAGAGAATTTGAAAGAAAAAGAAGCAAAAATGACTACAAAAAATGTTGCTTCTCGTCTTCTCCTCCTCCATTCGTAGAGCAGCGCTACAATCATGAAGTGGAAAGGGCAGCTACTTGCTCCTTCAAATTTATCCTACGGCCTCTCTCTCTCTTCTCTCTCTCACTCTTTCTCTCTCTCTCACTTCCTCTTCCTATCTCTCCCTTATTACTCTCACCCCACTTTCTTTACTTTCTCAATCTCCTTTTTCTTACCTTTCTCTTTATCCTCCTCTCCCACTGCATGTTGCTGTGCTTCATCTGCTCTTCACACAAGCTCTCTCTCTCTCTCTCTCTCTCTCTCTCTCTCTCTCTCTCGTTCGCTCTCTCTCCCCCCTCTCTCTCTCGCTCTCTTTCTCTCTGTCTCTTGCATACCTGTTGATGAGGACGAGAGAGAGAGGGAGAGAGACAGAGTGTGAAAGGAATAAAGGAGTGGGAAAACTCAATCAATGCAGCGTTCAATAAAAATAAAGTTTAATTTCATAGTCTATCATGCAGTTCCTATGTGCTTTTTCTTCTTCTTCTGAAGAATGCTATAATTTGTTACTGAATAAATATTCATTTCTATCATTTTGTTGCAATCAGATCGGCAGGCGGTTTGAGACTGCAAGGAATACTCAAATGGTCAACGTGACAACCGCACTTGCTAGCTCACCTCTGGGTAAGAAAAAGGAAAAGACCGGTTTTCGGAGAGCGCGAAAGGGACAAAGCTTGTAGCTTTTTTCAGTTTAATAAAAAGTAATGATTTAATAAAACTATCATTTGAAAATTAGTATTAGCGTAATAAAAACTAAAGTAAAATAATCGATAACAATCGACTCAAATCCTCCCACATCAGCCATGGCATCGCGCGTCAGTTGCTGGTGAGGGAGAAGGGCGAGTGGAGACTGAAAGGGAAGAAAAAGCTGTTTTTATGATAAAACAAATATGGAAATAAAGGAAGATAGAGGTAGGGCGAGATAGCTAGTCAGAGAAAGGAATGAGAGACACGGACAAGAAGACCGAAAAGGAAGAAAAGAGTTAGAGACAGTAGAGAAGTATAAGTATGTAGCATAGAAAATATGAGATAAGATAGAAAGATTATGATCTTTGAGATAAAGGGAAAAAAGATGACCAATCACTCTTGGCAATATCGTTAGAAACAATCAGTTCTATTTAGTGGAAGACGAAGTTACCGTATACCTGATCGGTAATTTGTCGCCACGGGAATTCGGCGGGGCATCCGACAAGATGCAGCAATAAATCCTAAAGTAATTCATACGATGGATTCGGCAAGGCTGTTACAAAATTGGCAGTTTTTGCCAGTTATATTCTGCACGACTTCATATAGAAGCACCTGTCAACATTTTGTTCTTCCATTTGCAAAGAAAAATGACCTTCTTCTTTATTTGGTCTACTCTACCATGATCGAGAAGATAAATAAAAGAGTCAGTTGGAGAGTGAACGACGTTCAACAGAAACTGAAGTTCATTTTCAATGGTATTTTAGATATTCAAAAATGCTGAATAGCATGAAAATATTGATGTCAAAAAAAAAGATGTATTACTTATGGCGACATGCCTTTCCGTTCTTTCTGAAGATGTAGATGTTCTCGTCGCTCCTCCTTGACGACATCCACCGTGCACCAATCAGCCGCTGCAGTGGACGGCGAAGTGGCGAGTGGAGGAGGGGAACCGGGGAACCGTCGCTCGCTCGCATCGCTCCGAAATTAGATTGCAGTCGATGATTACAATAATTTTTGGGTTTTTTTTGAAAGAATTGAAAAGATATTAGGATGAGTTAGTTCTGAATCAAGTTTAGTAGCATCGTTATTAATCATATTAGGAGCGTCATCACATAGAAGTACCTGTCATAATTTTGTTCTTATAATTTCCAACAAAAAAAAGAATGAAAAAATCATTATTATTATTATTCTTTTTTATCTCTATATTTTTTGTACTGCTTCCTGCCCTGAACGAGAGTTGCCTGCCTCTCTGCTCTCACAGCCATCGCGTAGGTGAAAGGCATTGATTGACGGATGGCCAAGCGGCGTTCGAGGAAAAGTACGAGGAGAGAGAGAGAGAGGGAGGAGAGCTTGAGAGAGAGCAATGGACGCAAGAGACGCAGACTGCAGAGAGAGAGAAAGAGTAAGAGAAAGATGTAAGAGAAGAAAGGAAAGAAATGTGTTCAAATAGAGAAATAATTACAAAAAATTCATGAATTGTTCTTGAGATTCGAGCTTTTTACCTTGACAGTAAGCGTGGTAGCGCACCCGTGGTTTTACTTCCGTATTTCTTGATTAAAGCATAGATCCCATTTTTACAGCGATGGACGGCGGTGTGCTACTGGTAATAGTAAATTAGAAGATCACTTATTTTCGCAAATGAATGCGGATCTTTTTTAATTGATATGTACTTCTTTTCGAAAAAAAAATCAAATGTCTTTACAGATGCTTTTTTCATCGCTCTGAAGAGTGCAATAATGAGTTACTATGTAAATACACATTTTATCCATTTTATCAAAGAAAACAAACAAATCACTTGCTTGATTCATAAATTAACATTTTAGGCCTCCAACCGCCATCCACGCTAAGAAGTCGAAGTTGACGCCTTTAGAGCAGAGAATTGAGTAGAAAAGAGGTGGGCAGTCTGTGAATACTAGAAATACTCAAATGGTCAAACTCCATTGGATCCTTGCCAATCCGAGGAAGGTCAGAAGTGTGAACAATTGATTTTATTGCCAATTTCATAAACTTGGGTTGTCAGATTTAACATTCAATATATATATATATATATATATATATATATATATATATATATATATTATGTGTTAGTTGTATCTTCCTTTTTTCTTCCGTATTCGAACCTCAAATTTTTTATTTAGTCTTCCCTTCTAAGAAAAAGTACTATACGTAATTATTTTACTTTACATTTTGTTTAGTAAAAAAATTTTTAGCGCCAGAAAAAAACTATTTGTTTCGGAGAAAATAAATAAGAAGGACGGAGAGAGAGAGTGAGAGAGGAAAGAGATAAGATAAGATACAATAGATTTTTTTTAAGGAACACTGAAAGAGAGAAATAGAGAAACGGTGAGAGAGGGGAGAGAGAGAAAGAAAGAGAGTGAAAGAAAAAAAACAAAGTCCCTAATTACTCCCATCCCACCTGAACGGAGGTCGACGGATGTCAGTCGGCCACCTGGGGAGCACTGAAAGATATCAGTCATTGTTTCTAAAGAATGTGTATCTCTTGTCATTATCAATTGTGCATATACATATGTTTATGAATGTACTATATACGTCAGGAAAGTCCCCTTACAATTTGATATTTTCTCACTGAATTATTCAAAGACGAAGTATCGGAACTTTTTTAGTCTCGTCGCTTTACATAGTTGTAACGATCTCAAAACCACCCACGTCTCTTTCTTACTTGCCTTTGAGCGTAAATATTTTTTTTAAATATATTATTCTCAACGACGACTATGATAGGACTAAATTGAGCGAGAAAGACAGAGATAGTAGATAGAGAGAAAGAGAGAGACAGGCAGAGATAGAGAGTAGGCTTTGGGAGATTAAACCACGCTGAGAAAAGAAAACAATTAGGAAGAAAGTTCGGCAAAAGACGCTCGGAAATTCAAGAAATAAAGCTAGAAAAAGCATCCTTCAGGAAAAAGATGCCGTTCGACGATTAAGAGAAAATTTCAGAGAATAAAGAAAGTAAAATTTTTGAGCTCTTTCTGATTTATTATTTTAAAAAGAGAGAGAGAGAGAGAGAGTTAGAGCGAGTCAGAGAGAGCAAGGGACGAAAGAGACGCAGATTGCAGAGAGAAAACGTGTGTGAGAGAGAGAGAGAGAAGAATAAGCAGAACGAAACCAAAAGAAAAATATTAAAAAGAGAAATCATTCAAAACATTCATGAATTACTGCTGAGAATCGAGTTTGCTATGCAGTCAGCGATGTCACCTGTGGTTTTGTTCCGGAATTTATGGATTAAAGCAGACATCCCATTTGCGCAGCGCTAACATTGAGGTTTAACCTGCTGGTAGATTAAATGTGAATTAGCTGGCACTTTCGAATACATCGCTTGACAGTTTGATTTTTATTCATGAACATTTCGTTTCTAATATAGAAATCTCCTTATCAAGTTACAGCTCATTTCAATTTGTAATAGCCAGGTCCCATCAGGGATGTGGAACAAAAACTCCTTTTGCCCAAGAAGTTTTTGGCCCAAAAAAACCAAAAAAAAAGCAAAAAAAAAGTAATTTTTTTATTGTAATTTTAGTAGCGAAACTTGGTCAACTTGTTTGTTTGTTTATCTACATCTTCTAGATCTACAACCCCAATAACACAATAAAAGTCGTGAAAAATTCAGTACATGGCTATTATACTAAAAAGTGATACGTCGACATTTTGCTGGAGGAAGAGGCATCCGAAGGGCGACCATTACAAGAAAATTATTTAGAATAATTTGAACGAATAAAACAATTCTTCCACGATGCATATTACTCTCTCTCTCTCTCTCTCTCTCTCTTTCTCTCTTTCTCTCTCTCTCTATTTCTCTCTTTCTCTCTATCTCTCTCTTTCTCTATTTCTCTCTTTCTCTCTCTCTCTCTTTCTCTATTTCTCTCTTTCTCTCTCTCTATTTCTCTATTTCTCTCTTTCTCTCTCTCTCTATTTCTGTCTATCTCTCTCTCTTTCTCTAGTTCTTAGAATCTCTTCATCTCCCAAATTCTCTCTCTCTCTCTCATCTGTCTCCCTTTTCTCCCTCTTCGCTCTCTTTCCCTCAATCTCTCACTCAATGAAAGTCGTTACAAAATCTTCATGAATTGTTCGTGAAAATCGAGTTCGTCACCTTGGTCGATGATGCCACCGGTGGTTTTGCTTCCAAGTTATGGCTTAAAAATAAGAGATCCCGCTTGCTGACCGATTGTAGTGCGTCCAATTGTTTAAATTAGAAATTAAATAACTGATTTAAACAGTGATTTTATATGTATGCATGTTAATCGAAATATAATTAGTAAAATTAGATGTATAAATTATTATAACGTGCTTTCGATCGACTTCCACGTCGAAATGTGGAAGTTGAGAACACGACCACTTGGGCAGATCGAGTAGCAGACGCCTGAGACAATGAACAGGCGGTTTGAAGCGAGAGGTGACATGCCAAAACATTGTCAATATCCAATATAGAATGTTAATCATAACGGCGGTGGCGGTCTTTTATAGAGATAAATTCGTTCTGTGACTTCTTGACCCACTACTTTGATCTTGATCTAGAATTACGCGCCAAATTCAAACCGTATTTCCCGCCATCTGGACAGCAGAAGCTGCCGGCCGGGTAGAAGAGACGCGGCTCGGCGTGCAATCGCGATGAGAACTCGACCGTTTGGTGCTGCGGCACCTGCATACATACAAAAATGTTCGTAATATTCCATGCATTGAGCTACTAATATATATATATATATTTCTATTCAATTTTTCTATTAAACTTGTTCTCCATTTCTCTCCAATTTACGTTCTCTCTCTCTCCGTCTTTTAATCTTTCTACTGTCTCTCTCTTTCTCTCTCTCTTCATAGACCCATCTCACGATAAAAATGTCGCTCGCATGAGCTGCGAAGTTAATAAATTTTTTTGCGTTAGAATAAGGAGAGAAAGACAAACGTAAATAAATACAATTTATGACTAATGGTAGCATAGTTTAAATAGCTAAATACTGCGAGATATTAATGAATTGTTCCTGAGGAGTAATCCACCTTGGCATCGATGACACCTGTGGTTTCACTTCCGTGTTTCTGGCTAAAAGCGGAGATCCCACTCGCGTAACGGTATGACGCGAGTTAGTTGGAGAGAGAATCCAGATGGAAACTAGAGATTTGAACGAGATTGAGAAATGAGATAAGTAAAGGAAAATGTTTGTGAGCCATTCTGACTCATATACTTTAGATGAAGAAAGGAAAAAAAATCTAATTACAATTAGTGAAGTAATAATGATTATAGTAATTACTAATTATGTGTCTACAGGTTTCCATTTTATTTTTGAAAATAAAATAGACAATCCCATATCACTTTAATTAGTTATCATCTTCGAAAAGAGTGAAATTTAGAGAACCGGTGGATTTCAGCTGCTGTGGTTGACAGATAAATGTATTGTTTGGGGAATGTTGCTTCTTAACTTTCTTTTTCTTCTCCCCCATTCGTAGAGCAGCGCTACAATCATGACGTGGAGGGGGCAGCTACTCTCTCTCTCTCTCTCTCTCTCTCTCTCTCTCTTCCTCTTTCTATCTCTCCGTTATTCCTATCACCACGCTTTCTTTACTTTCTTTATCTCCTTTTTCTTATCTTTTTCTTTTTTTAGACAGAGCTCATTGTATATACATATACATATAAAAAAGGAGGACAGAGATTTAAATTTTTTTTCTTAAAATATTACAAGTATTCATGAATTGTTCATGACAATCGTCGCATTAAGAGTGATGACACCTGTTGTTTTACTTCCGCATTTCTTGTTAAATTCAGAGATTCCATTTTGACAACGTTTGTACACATCAGCCTTTTTGGTAAATAAGAAAATTCATTTTCAGCCATATACTATCAGTTTTCTTTGAAAATAGTCATGTTGTTGTTTTTAAAGGATTGTATATAATTCTTTTTCTTTATCCACTGATGGTTCATTTCAAATGGCAATGAAGGGTGAAATGGAAGAATAAGAAAGCTAGAGAAAATCAATAGACGAATCAATTAATAGAAATATAATTATATTTCGCCGTCTATCGTGACTCTGCGGAGAGCAGTGAAAATGCGTTTTTTATTCTTCTGAAGAAAGATATTATATGCACATCTTCAAAAAAAATCAAATTAATTGATTTATTAATTTCCTGCTTGCGATTGACTTTCACGTTTAGTAGAGCAAGTTCATGATTGCTCATGTCGAGGAGAACTCTTTTAATTATTATTTGAAAACAATCAATATAAGTGATTAATTAATTAACAGCATCAGCTTCCGACCGAATTCCACGTTGAGAAGTAGAAGTTGATGATGTGTCGAGAGGAGAAGACTCTTTGTTGCAATAAAATGGGCAGGTGGTTTGCGAGTACTCGGAATACTCAAAATCGTCTACCGCCAATAGTCATTGATAAACCTTTCATCTGCACTTGACAAAACTCTGCAACTTTCTCGCATACTTGTGAGAGATATAAAGAAAGAGAGAGGCGAAAAGACAGCAACAGTGTATACGAGAAAGAGAGAAAACATAGAGAGAAAGAAAGAGACAGAAAGAGAGAGAGATAGAGAGAGAGAGAGAAAGCGAGAATGTAATTGTATAATATAAAGAGAAATGTAGCTCGCACGAGAACACAAAAGTTAATAAATCTTTTTCGCATTACAAGAAAGAAAGGTGGACAGAGATTTAAACTTTTTATTTCTTATGGTGAACAGCATTACAAAATATTCATGAATTGTTCATAACAATCGAGTTTGCCACCTTGTGAGTGATCTACCTGTGGTTTTACTTCCGTATTTTTGGCTAACTTCATATGCGGAATTGCTATAATTGAGTGCCAAACTCTGCAAGGCGTTTCCTATCAATAAACTTGCAAAAGTACAGAGAGAGAAATAAATCAAGAGGGGAATGACAGGTGGAGAAAGAGAGCGAGAGTATGCGTTGAGAGGTTAAGCTGCGTCGAGGAAACGAAAACAATTATGTATGTAGGACGATAACAAATTTGGAAACGTAACTTTTAATTATAATCGGTATGCCTTCATAGAACCAAAAATATTCCGTAAAACAAATTCCGTAAAAAAACAATGCGGTAAAAAACAATTCCGTAAAAATTCGTAAAATAAAATTCCTTACCAAATCCTTCGGCTTAGAACGAATCGTGCGGTAAAAGTCGGAGTATTGCTGAGAGCAGGATATCGAGTTAGCGGGCTAATGGTAAACTAAAAATGTATTTTGTTAAACATATTTGATTGCATCTTGAACGCCCGACGTATCAAAAACTTATTCATGTCCTCGCTTTTCGCAGTCGTAATAGTCGCAGAACCACCTGCATCTCTTTCTTACTTGCTATTTAGTTTAACTAAAAAAATTTAATATTATTTTCTTCGATTTTCATTATTACATATTTTCGGACGAGAATCGTAGTAAGGGAATTGCAAAATAATAGCAGCAGAGAAACGAGGCGCAATGCCAGTCCCACCTGTTGAGATGACGACATCTAAAAGGATCATTTAAATCTCTCTCTCTCTCTCTCTCTCTCTAAATCTGTCTCTGTCTCTGTTTCTCTCTCTCTCTCTTTCTTTCTCTCTTTCTCACTCTTTTTCTCTCTCTATCTTCATCTCTCCTTATCGCTCCCTCTCTATTCATTTCTCTCTTCATCTCGTTCTCTGTCACAGTCTCTCTCTCTCTCTCTGTCTCTCTCTGTCTCTTCATCTCCCCTTCTCCTCCTCTCTCTCTCTCTCTCTCTCTCTCTCTCTTTCTCTTTCTCTCTCTCTCTCTCTCTCTCTCTCTTCATCTCTCCTTATCTCTCCCTCCCTCTTCCTTTTTCTATTCACCTTTCTATCTACTACTTATAAACATATGTACATATCTCTTTATCTCTTTTCATCTTCTATCTCTCCCTCTCCCTCCTTCGTGTTCTTACTTTCCCTAGCGTCGTCTGCCAACGTCTCTTTCAAACTGTTTTCGGTTCATAGGCGTGGCTTAATCTCTCAACGCGTTCTCTCTTTCTCTCACTATCACTATCACTCTTTTTCTCTCTCTATGCCTTGGCAATTTCCTTGCTACAATTCCTTAAAAGTAAATATTAAAAATAAATTATTTTCGCAAGACCGCAAGCAAGAAAGAGGTGCAGGCGGTTTTGTGATATTTGCGACTGTGAAAATGGAGCAAGCCTTTCATTAGAATGATATGTCGTATGCCTTTGGGTAGTTTATCGTGCGAAACCTTAAGCGAATGTGAGCAATGCATCATTATTAATGAATTCACCAACTCAGCCTGAATCAGCTCATTTGATGGTCGAGTAAGAGCGCCCCCCTTGGTTTTTTTCCTGACCAACCAGCCATCCAAGAGTAGAGAAATGTAGAAATGCTAGTATAAAAATAGAATTACACTTCACTGCCTATCACGATGCGCATGTTGCCGAGAGCAGTGCACACAGAAAACAATTCTGTAGTTCTCGCCAGGAGGCGGAAAAGGTCGAGGAGAATTCGTGAAATTCGGCGCCGGTGCATGCGCCAAAACTACAGAATGGGGGTCGAGTAGAATTCGTAGTTTCCGCGCAGTGAGAATACGCTGATTTCTAGGCTCCGCCCCTTTTTATCCTGGCCCTTGAGAGATCTCCCCGCCCCACATTTTGCTGAACTTCTTATTCCTTTCGCCCTCCAGCATTTATTTTGCAGAACTCCAGTTTAAATCATCCTTAGGAGGCATGCGAATGCAAGTACATGTCAACATTTTAGATAGTTTATTTTGTCTTCAGTATACAAGAAAATGGCACAAGAATTCATCATTATACTTCGCATATTTTGCTTCATAGTACAAGAAAGTGGCAAAGTCCCGTAGCTTTCCCTTACCAGCCAAACAAATAAACAAGTTGATATTACAGCAGCGTATACTTTTCAACAACATAACAACATTTAACAATAAAAACTCAGGAAGTAGACATCTAAGTCTATGTCTACACAAAACGTATGTGCGATTAACAGGTAATTTACAGCTGATCGATAGTTGCATTAATTGAGTTTGCAACTGAACGGCCAATATTGGACTTGATGTCCCAAGTGGGTAGTCCAACCAGAAGAAGCATGACCAGCCAAGCGTCGGAAACGTCGGGGTCCCATTTCAAATGGAACACGTAGTGCGAGGCCAGACACACGAGCACAGCATGGAGAAAGCCTTCGCTGCATACGACTTCGTTGCCCTATAAAAAAGTCCTAGTATTTCCCTTTAATAAATTGAAAATGACGCATGAAGGATCCCTTTTAGCCGAAGTACTAGTAACAACTGACTTGGATGAAGACTCCAAACTACTTCCTGCTCCGACCATACCGCACGACCACGGGCTGCGTCTGCACTTTCTTCTTCTTGCCGTTATCGCACAATTGGGTCAGCACGCAAGACGCATCGGGTTCATCCTGATATATGGCATTTGTGTGTAATACACTACAGCACAAAGACTTGATAAGAAAGGTTTTTACAACAAAAAAAAAGTGAGTGAACAATGAAAACCAACGGGCATTTCGATAAAGATTCGGCTGAGTCTCGAGATGCGCTTTCTCTGGTCTTGATTCCTCAGCAGCACCATTATTCGAATCAATGTAAGATGAGTCAGGCCGTCTGGAAGCACATATAAGCACCCTCAGATTAGATTAAGCCAATTATTGAAGGTATTTCAACCTTCTCCTTCGAGTGTCACCATGCTCTCCAATGCACTGCGTGGTCGTGCTTCAGTCGTTGCGGCCGCCAGACATGCAACAGCTTCCTGCACTCGGTCCCATTTCGTCAGGAACGGCTCGAGGGCTATTCCCTCGGACACCTCGAAGTCTCGGAGAATCTGTTGAACAGTTCCCATTATAAAGTTTCTTTTGCCAAAAACGTTATCAATTCGAACCAGGGAAGGAGTGTGGAGCTGCCTGATAGCGTTGAAAGCGGCAGCGACTCCTTTCTCCTTGATAATCATATAACGAAATTGCCTAAAAAGAGAATCAACATAACCTTAAATCAATGAAATACATTGTTACTTGAGCAAAAAGTGCTGTAATTTACAATGTACCTCGTAGCGTCGACAAGCTGGTGAGCGAGATGAAATTTATAGCTCATTCGAAAGGCCTTGAAATTTGATTTCTCGGAGTATAAAAATTAGCTGCTGCCATGTATAAATAAATAATTTACAGCGTTTAAAAAATTTTCAACGTCCGAGAGTCATGTACATATAAATTGAAAAAGAGCATTAAAAATTTATGATTACGGCGCAGTGGATAAAGTGTCCGACTGATATTTTTTCGTCAAGAGTTCGATTCCTTATCGACTCAACTTTTTTTGCTTATTTTCCACTGCGCTGTAACATCACATTTCCAATGCTCTTTCCCGATTTATATGTACATGACTCTCAGACTTCCAAAAAATCCAATTTTGAAAACGCTGTAAAATATTTATTTATACATGGCAGCAGCTAATTCTTATACTCCGAGAAATCAAATTTCAAGGCCTTTTGAATGAGCCATAAATTATATTTTTTCGAGTGTAGCCGCACGATTATTCTCCCTCGAGGACACAGACATGCGTCTCTGATATCTCCAGGACATTTTATTGTCCATGACATTTCAGAGACACTTGGTAGACATGTCAGGGACAATTTTTCCAAAGGGAGGCGCCCAAATGAATGCTTTTTATATATCTTTCCTTCGCTTTCTTTATATGACATGCACCTATTGCATGTTTTTTTTCTCTCCAGACTATGAACACTCATCATTAACAATGGAGACGAAAGAAGAGTCACAAAGCAGCATCAGACATAAAGCATTTTGGAAATCCTTCCCATTTTTTTATTTTCAATTCTTCTAAACTGAGAATATTTTCGAGACGAAATATGCTTGTAGATATTTTGAATTCTTTTCCATCAAAAACACCTTTTTATCTCCTTCCATTACTTCATTATGTCAATACAGACGAGCGATGAAAAACAAGTTTATCAAACAAAACAAGAGGCAGAGAGAGAGAATTAGTCGAGGAGGCCGAAGAATCTCATGTCGTCGTCTTACTCCTCCTTTTCTTCCATCTTCGCCGTCTTCTCCTACTCGGGAGCGGTGGCTGGCGCGACGGCAGCAGCAGCAAGCAGCGGCGGCGGCGGCAAGTACGATTGCGAGTTCAATAAGACGAAGTCATAACTTTTCTCTCGGAGACAAGAAATGACATTTAGCGTGTTTGTTTCGCCTCTCTTCAAATTGCATACTCTCTCGCTTTCCCAGGATGTCATGGACATTGTCCCAGACATTCTCAATGTCTTGGACATAATATTTTCCCAAAAGTGTCTGCGACATTTCAAAGACACCTGAGAGACAGATGCGAGACACGTGTCTTAACATAGGCATTTTTCTTAGTGTCTGGGACATTTGTCTGCCACCCCAGAAAATGTCCTGGACATATCCGAGACGCTTGTCCGTGTCCTCGAGGGAGATTAATCGTGCGGCAGGGTTTCTGACCATTTCCTGCTAAGGGCGAACATTTCAAGAAAATTATTTAGAATAATTTGAACGAATAAAACAATTCTTCCACAATGTATCTTATTCTCTCTCTCTCTCTCACTCTCTCTATTTCATAGACCGGGTAGAAATAAAACTGAGGTTTTGTTTTGAGACTCTTGGACACTTACAATCAAGCGAACAATTTCCAGTTGAGACGCAAAAATTTAGTGATCTTATTTCATAAAATATTTACATAAAACGAACAATATTAACAGTCTGTTCAGGTGCGAGCATGGGGTTCACGAAGTCGCACCTTTCCTGTGAGCACGATCGAATGGTCTCGGTGCGGCCTTCTCTGTAAAATTTCCCTTTTTTTAAATGTTTATTTAAAAGATTAATATCTCTCATATAAAATATTTCACAAATAATAAAAAAAATTCATCAGACGAAGACTGCATCGGTCTTTCGTGAGATATTACAAATAATAGTTAAGTGTGAAGTCACCTGTGGTTTTATTTCCATATTTCTATCTAAAAGCGGAGATGTCATTTGCACAACGATTGTGGTCAAGCAAGGACCTTTGCGTTCTTAGTGACATCCTTGCCGAATTCGGTGAAGTGGAGCGAGCGATTCTCAAGGTCGACGGCGATGGAGGAGGAGAAGGTCAAGGCTTCGGTGATGGCGAGTTGGGTCTGGGAGAGGAGAGAGATAGATGATGGAGAGGGAAAAAGAGAGAGAGAGATAGAAAGAGAGAGAGAGGGAGAGAGAGAGAAGAGAGAGAGAGAAGAGAGAGAGAGAGAGAAAGAGAGAAGAGAGAGAAAGAGAGTGAGAGAGAAAGAGAGAGAGAGAGAGAGAGAGAGAGAGAGAAAGAGAGAGAGAAAGAGAAAGAGAGAGAGAGAATGAGAAAGAGAGAGAGAGGGAGTGAGTAATTTAGATGTTCAAATAGAGAAAAATTACAAAATATTCGTGAATAGTTCTTGAGAATCGAGTTTGCCGCCGGATATCCCGTCCAGTCATACCTGGAGGACATAGAAATGAGCTATCATTTTAAGATATATACATATGTATGAATCTGTTGTCATTTACAGATTTAACCATTAATGTGACGGACATTTTCCAAGTACTGAATCTGAATGTACGTGAAACCCTTAATATATACTTTATTTATGGAATAAAGGCAATACATGAATCAGAAATGTATTAGTGTGCTCGTTTTTCATATTCTCAAACGTCTCAGATCCACCTGTATCTCTTATTCTTGCGTGCTGTTTGGATTAATAGATCATTTTTAATATTATCTTCTTCAGTGGCCTTAATAGGGCGGCCTGACGAGGCAGGGAAATTGTGCAGGAACATAGAGAAAGAAAGACAGAGACAGAGTTAAAGAAAGAGAGAGAAAGAAAATGAGAGAGAAAGAGAGAGAGCAAGAGATAGAGAGAGAGAGAGAGAGAGAGAGAGAGAGAGAGTTCGCGTTTAGAGTAATATTCATGAATTGTGCTTGAGAATCGAGGTTTTTTTTACTTTTTATGCGCACCCGTGGTTTTACTTCCGTATTTCCGGATTAAAGCGAAGATCCCATCTGTAGAACGATAAACCACACTGTTCGGATAGCAATACTAAATTATAAATTCATTTGCTTTCGCGTATGGCTGCGGAGCGTTTCAATGGTTGTATGTTCTTTTTTTCAATGGTTGTATGTTCATCAAATATCTTTACAAACGTTTTTTTTCTTCTCTCTGAACAATGGAATTATCACAATGAGTGAATAAGCAATATATCAACAAAAATAAATGACTCAATTGATGGATTAATTGACTAACAATTTCCGCTTCCAACCGTCATCCACGTTTAGAAGTCTTTAGAGCAGAGAATTGAGTAACAAAGAGATGGGCAGGCGGTTTGTGAACACTAGGAATAATCAAAACGTCAAACTCCATTGGGTCCTTGCTACTCCACCTTCTCCGATGTGAGAATTGTTAAAAAAATAATTTTATTGCCAAATTTGTTAAGCTGGGTTGTTAGATTTAATTATTGAATGTTAGATATACATATCTTCTTAAATGTGTTAGTTGTAACTTCCTCCTTTTTTCATTATTTGAACCTTAAATTTTCTAGTTAGTCATAACTTTTCATCTTCGTTTTTAGCCATACACTACATAAAAATAAATTCGAAACTTCGGGTGACATACATAACTTAAAAGGTGGTAAAAACTCGATTGTCATGAACAATTCATAAACACTTTATACTGAAAAAATAAGCCATAGGAATGAAAAAATTTTTGTCGTCGTCGTTCACTGCACTTTGATCTTATGGTTAGCCCGAAGGCCATGAAGTGATTCGCTTTTTATTCCAAGATGTCATAAGATTTATTATTTTGCATTTTGCAACACTGCCCGCATTTCTCAGTCTTTCAAATAAATCGGCATATCATTAAGATGAGTAGCATTTGGTCGCGAATCTTTCTTTGCATAAATATGAGATATAAGAGGCAGTTCGAAAAAAAACTGTAATACGGTAGAGTTGTCTTAAGGCTGTTTGCGATAAGGGCAGGCTAAAGCCTGGCATTTCAAGGCCATATTTTTATGTTGCAAACGATAACATCTACAAAAGATACGACTAAACTATGCCGACCGCCAACGTGACTTACACATGGCGATGCTACGAAATGTTGGTGTAAATGGGTTATAAACGGAGCAGTCCATTTTCCTCTGTCGAAGGGGGGGGGGGCCAATTCCAAAGGTCCATCTACTTCTTTCCCCAAACATCCCCCCTTCCCCTCCAACTCCATTGAGCAGAGCATTCCTTTTTCTCCAGTACGCTTGCTTCAAACAGCGTAGAGGAAGAAAACGCGAACAAACGGGTATGCTCGCTGATCTCTTCAATGGGGGACAACCACGATGGACGGACCGCGAGAGAGTGTGCGAGATGGAGAGAGCAACCAGAGAAGCAGAATCGACCCTTGGACCTCGCCCTTTGGACCCGACCGCCCTTCGGACGGAGACGAACGTGGAGAGGGAGAGAGAGTGAAAGAGAGAGAGAGAGAGAGTGAAAGGGAGAGAGAGAGTGAAAGAGAGAGAGAGTGTGTGAGAGAGAGAGAGTGTGAGAGACAGTAGAAAACAGAAGAGCAGAAAAGAGATGCGCAGTACTCCTCTTTCTCTCTCTTTCTCTCTCTCTATTTTTCGTTCTTTTTCTCTATCTCTTTGTGTGTGTCTCTTTCACTCTCTCGTGCTCTCTCCAACAGATATGCGAGGGAAAAAGAGAGCTTTTGTGGAGAGAAGATGAAGCGCAGTAAGAGGTCGTGAGAGGCGAAGATGAAGAGAGAGAGAGAGAGAGAGAGAGAGAGAGAGGAAGTTAGAGGGAAGAAAGAACGAGAGAGAGAGGAAGGAGGTCAGAGGGAAGAGAGAGAGAGAGAGAGAGAGAGAGAGAGAGAGAGAGGCCATAGGATAAATTTAAAGGAGCAAGTAGCGGCCCTCTCCTCGTCATGACTGTAGTGCTCCTCTACCAATGGAGAAGGGGGAAAAAGAGAAACAACATTTTAGTTGTCATAATCTTCTTCTTTTTCTACTTCTTCGTCCTCGTTCTCATTCTGCTCAAATGATAATTATTTCTCATTCTTTGATACCTTTTTTACGAATGATTTGTGGTCGCTTAAGGTGAAAGAATTACTCTTAAAGATTATTATTGGTAATTTAAATAAAATTATTTGTTAGGAAGAAAGAATGTCAAAAAGGCTGCAGATCGCGGAGCACGGCACATTCGAGGTTTGTGTTAATTTTATTTATTTATTTATTATTTCGCATACCGAAAAGACAACAATCAAATTCGATTTCTAACAATGGCACTTATCAGCCGGCTCTAGCGACTGGAAACCACCGGATGACTAAATGTGACTATTTTATATTTAAAATTTATCCTATGGCCTCTCTCTCCCTCTCAATCTCCATCTTCCTCTCTCTCTGTCTCTCTTTCTCTTTCTCTCTCTCTTTCTCTCTCTCCCTTTCTCTCTTTCTCTCTCTCCCTCTCTCTCCCTCTCTATCTCTCTCTGTCTTTCTTTCTCTTTTTTCCCCCTCTTTCTTTCTCTCTTTCTATCTCTCTCTTTCTGAAGTGATATGAGATAACATAATGCAAGGCTATTACTTACTCTTACAATTTGTAGTCCACATATCCTGCAGGTGCGCGTCCGCAACGCGCTCTTCCCTCTGACTCCTTCTCTCGCCTTCTGTCTCCTCGCCTTGCTCGCCTCGCTCGATCTCGGCCGCGTCTCGCCCCTCTCAGCAGCGACGACCTTCATCGACAAGACCATCACCGCGGCCGTCGGGTTTTTTATTTTTTGTATTTTGCTTTACGATCCCAAAACTCCCCTTTGAATTCGCGCATTATTTCCTGACAGAAGAAGGTAGAGCATGTGTGATTTTGAGAAACGCAACAACAATGGTCAGGAAAATTCGAAAAAAAAAAGATTACGATTGAGTTCCGCCCTCCTTACCATTAATTAAATTTATGTCTTTACCATATACAAATTGTTAATAAAATCACTATTATTTCACTAGTTTTATTCTAACTTTTTCTTCCCTTTCTTTAACTGCAGACAATGAGTCAGAATGGCTCATAAACACATTTTCCTAGACTTGTCTACTTTTTCAAGCTCTCGTTCAAATCTCTAGTTTTGTCTGGATTCTCGTGCATGAAAAAAGAGTTGATCGAAGAGCAAAATATTTTCTAGCGCTGAAGAGAATAAACATTATGTAGGCACGTGACGAATAATCGTCTAGGCTCCTGCATTATGGCTCGCGAGAATGGCAGAGAGAGAAAGGAAGAGAAAGTGAGAGAGTGAGAGAGAGAAACAGAGATTGAGAGTGGGTAAAAGGGTGAGAGGACCAGAAAGTGACTTGGAAGGCAACCTTTTATGGCTTAAGCCTCTCATATGCAAGTAGTGTATTCTCAGCTTCAGATTTGCGTACTGTCTTGCTGTCTTTATCTCTGTGTGTTTGTCTCTCTTGTTCGCCCTCTTTCTCTCTCTCCCCCATTCTTTCTCGCTCCCTCTCTTCTTATTTCTCTCGCCTTCTCTTTCGCTCTATTCATCTTTCTCTCTCACTTTCTATCTCTCTCTCTCTCTCTCTCTCTCTCTCTATTTCTCTCGTTCAATTTATCTCTCTTTCTTTCTCTTTCTAAATAGAGAGGCTGCTCAAACAGTTCGAATTTATGATACGAACGTGTTACTTTTTGTCATAGACAGAGTGATGAGTGTGCCCTTTAGATAGTAGTGCCCTTTCATTATCAGTACGAACTCCGCCACACACGTGGCGCCGTTGAATACTGTGTCCTTTTAGAGAGAGAGAGAGAGAGAGAGAGAGAGAGAGAGAGAGAGAGTGGGAGAGAGAGAGGGGAGAGGGATAGAGAGAAAGAGAAAGAGAGAGAGAGATGGATAGAGAGAAATAGAAAGATAGAGAAAGAGAGAGAAATAGAGGAGAGAGAGAGAGGAGAGAGAGATGAGAGATGTGACAGTGACATGCAGATTGGACCAGCTCATCGGGGCCAAGGTCCAAGATGTCTCTCTCTCTCTTTCTCACACACACACACGCGCTCTCTCTCTCTCTCTTTCTCTCTCTCTATCTCTCCTCTCTCTCTCTCTCCCGTTCTCGATCTCTTGCTCTCTGTCCCTATCATACTAGAATGTAGTGAGGATTCAGAGACAGAAGCATGCCTTTATCGTAGCTGTGCATGGATATCATTGAGAATCAAGAGGTCAATGTGCGAATACATTCTGTTAACTACAATGACAATCGTGGATTGGATCAGAAATTAAGATGGAATCGACGAACATATCACTTAGATGTACATATGTATCATGTTGTTTGCAAGCTCTAATATATTTATACAAGCTCTAATATATTTATATTTATACATCTCTCTCTCTCTCTCTCTCTCTGACTCTCTTTGCAGCCTGCGTCTCTTCCGTCCTGTGCTCTCTCTCACTCTCTCCTCCCTCTCTCTCTTCGTGCTTCTAATCGTACTTCGCTTCGCTCTCCGCCAATGCCTTTCATATACGGGATGGCTGCGAGAGGAGAGAGGTCGACAGCTCTCGCTGCCCACAAGAGCATTCATGGTTGGAAGAAATAGAGGAAGAGAGGAAACATGGGAAAGAGAGAGAGAAGAGAAAGAGAGTGAAGAGAGAGAGAGAAGAGAGAGAGAGAGAAGGGAGAGAGAGAGAGAAGAGAGAGAGAAGAGTGAGAGAAGAGAGAGAAAGAGAGAGAGAGAGTTATAAAGAGTAAAAAGAGAGAAGAATCGAAATGATGATTTTTTTCTTTTCGTTAATTAAAAGAACAAAATGGTGACAAGTGCTTCTAAATGAATGCTATATAAGAATAAAACAAAGACACTGCCAAATTTGTTATGATTATATAGCAGTATCCGACTTATGAAACATTTCTACCGTACTTTCTATTGCAGCTTCTTGTCGGCGGCCTTGGCCGAATTCCCGCCACGACAATGGCCTATCAGGTACGGTAGGGTCACTGTCAACAAAATATCACTAACTGATTACGCTCATGCATCAAAAGTGATCAAAAGTCGTCCTTCGTTTCTCTTTATCTCTAAGAAGGCAATCTCTCTCCTCTTTTCCTTTTCCTTGCTCTTTCTCACTGTCTTGCTCTTTGTCTTTTCGTCTTCCTCAATTTCTACACATCTCACAATATCTCTCTTTCTCTTATTATCCACACTCTCTCTCTCTCTCTCTCTCCCTTTCCAGTCCATCGTCCCTACGCAACCACTGCCTCCACTTCGAGAGACCATCAACCGAGTAAGCAATTTTGCTTTATGGCTAAGGATGTTGACGCGCATTCTTATCAATCTATATTTTAAAAACAGGCATTGTGTGAAATGATGGAGAGTCAGAGAAAGAAAGAATTAGAGAAGACGAAGGGGGGAGGGAATGAGAAAAAGATAGAGAGAAAGAGTGGAAGAGAGAGAGAGAGAAAGAGAAATAGAGAAAGAAAGAGATAGAGAGAGCGAGAGATATGTATATAAAGGATTCATGCATCTAGTTTAGATGTTCATAAAATGCATTATCCAAAAAATAAATGTAAATTATGATATAAATCGCAGAACGGTCATCTACATCAAAGGATTGTTAATAATCATTACAAAAGGTAATTCTGAAATAAGTAAATATTAAAATAATACCTCTCTTCAGTACCTCCGCTCGATGCGCGGCATCCTCTCTGCAGAAGAACACGCGGCGCTGGCCGAGCAGGCGATTCTCTTCGAGAAGGAGCATGGAAGGGGGCTGCAGAGGCAGCTGCTGCTCAAGTGGCTCACTTCCTCCAATTATGTCAGCGGAGAGAGAGAGAGAGAAAGAGAGAGAGAGAGAGAGAGAGAGAGAGAGAGGGAGGGAACGAGGGAGAGAGAGACTGAGAGAGAGAACGAAATGGAAAAAGATACAGAAGAGAGCGGAGAGAGAGATGGACAGAGAGAAAGAGTAAGAGAGAACGAGGAAGAGCAGAGCACTTCCCCATTTTAATCTAACTTTTTTTTTTCTTTAAAAAATTCCTCGTACAAGTCCATAGGGCTCTTCTTGGTTTCCCGAACGACTTTAATTGTCTTCATTTCCTTGCGCAACTTTACAGCTGAACGGCCTCTCACTCACTCTCACTCTCTCTCTCACACACATAGTCTCTCTCTCTCTCTCTCTCTCTCTCTATTCTTTTGCAATTTCCTTGCCGTAGGCAGTCCTAACAGCTTTATCAAAGAAAATTATTTAAAAAAAATTATTACTTTCAAAAGCAAGGCAGAAAGGCATACAGGTGGTTCTGCGACCTTTGTGACTGTGAAAAGTGAGCAGACTAGTAACTCGCTGATGGGTGATTGATAGACCGTATCATACAATGAAAACAGACAAATCCGTGAAAAATTTGGCTGATTTCTTTCTTTCCATGCCCTCCAGGTGGCCGACTGGTGGCGCCAGTTCGTGTACTTGCGTGGGCGTGGCTCGCTGATCCGCGCCAATGTGGCCGGCTATGACTGGACGGGCTATCCCACCACGACCGTTCAGGTGGGCTGAGACTTATGTTTCTACTCTCTTTCCCTAACTCTCTCTCTCTCTTTCTCGCTCTCTAGTCTTTCTCTCTCTCTTTCTCTTTCTCTCTCTCCGTCATTCTTTCTCAGCCTCTAAGATGGATAATAGAAAAGTTCAGGCCGCTCGCGCCGCCCGAATCACGCTGCTCCACTTGGAGTTTGCTCGCGATGTCATTGTCAATCAGTCGGCCAAGCCCGTAAGATGAGAAAGCAGTTCATTTTAGATATATTTTTGTATGCATACCATCTATGTAATATCTTATATATTAAAGAACAAAAGTTTTTTTTATTACTGACAATGAGAATTAAGCCGAAATAAAGATTTAAAAAAAACATTTTTTACACCACCTCCAACACCTAGATCTCAATGGGCGGCATTCCTCTCTGCTCTCAGCAATACGCCGACTTTTACCGCACGACTCGTCTGCCGGCCGAAGGATTTGGTAGGGAATTTTAATTTTTACGGAACATTATTTTACGGAATTTGTTTTTTTTGCGGAGTTTGTTTTACTGCATATTTTTCACCAGTCCTTGAATGAATACATGTTCACTCTATCCTCTCCAGACAAGGTCGTCCGTCTGCCCTCCACCACGCGCCACATCGCCGTCAACTGCCGCGGCTGCTGGTACACGGTGGACGTCGTCAAGGAGGACGGCACGCTCGTGAAGCCGGTCGAATTCGAGAAGTCATAATATTTTATATATGAACTTCATAAAAAGAAAAGAAAAGATTACTATTTTGAGATTTGATTTGAAAATTATGGTAGTATTTAAGTAAATAAACCTTATTGCAGAAAAGTCAATAAATTAAGCAGCGTCACATGATCATTTTTAGAGCGTTGCAATCGATAATCGACTTCTCGCACCAGCCATCGGCGGGAGAAGAGCGCCTCGCCGCATTGACTGCTGGCCCGCGAGATCTCTGGGCGCGAATTCGACGTGACAAATTTGCATACGGTATATTTTAAATTGATTTATTTTATTTTATTTTTTTATTCTTTAAATGTTCGTAAAATAAATTAGGAAAGACTAAAATTGATTAATAAAAATATATATTAATTTCAAGGTGTCAATAAAGCGTCGCTCTCCGCCATCGAAGAATCCCTCGAAGTGATCTACCTTGACGATGAGGACATCGAAACGGGCAAGGTAAGAAATGCGGTGCGGAAGAAAGAAGTTTCTTTCAAAATAGTGGTGGATAAATAATTACATACAATGTGGACTTGTTTCATTCTGTTCGATTGTGTTTTTACATATTTTTTGAAATAAATATTTTGCGACCAGGACGACGACCGCGCGTACGCTCGCGCCCTTCACGGCGACGGCTACAAGTTGTGGTGCGACAAGACGAACATCTACATCTTCAGCAGGAACGGAAAGGTTTGCATGTCGCCATCAGTAACTTTTTTATTTCTATAAATAAAAACCATATAGCAGGTGGTATCAACAACGTATTTAGGGACAAAAGGAAAGGCGTCTTTGGAATAGCCGCTGGACTACTCATTATTGACCATTTGAATATGACGTTATGTTTTGGCGCAAAATAAAAAATTTCAAAATGCACTTCAGTTTCTGTCAAACGTCGAGCACTCGCCGGCGGACGCTGTCATCTTCTCGCATATGGTCGAGTACACCAAGTACCATGAGGTGATGGCTTCTGAACACATATGTATGTATACGTTTGATTTTTATAGATAGTTTCACTTTAGTTTACTTACTGTTAGAGTAAAAATAACTGATTTTTGTTCAGAAATGATTCATTGTTGATATCACAACACGAAAACGTATTTTTTCTTAACCTTTTTTTAATCAGGCCTTCGAACCGTCCTACGACGACGAAGGCCACTGTGTCGGTAACGCAGATCACGTCCCGGATGTTAGACGTCTTGACTGGCAACTGGATGATGAGGTACCTCTCTCTCTTTCTCTCTCTCTCTCTTCCTCTTTCTCTCTCTTTCTCTTTCTCTCTATCTCTCTGTCTCTGTCTCTGTCTCTCTCTCTCTTTCTCTCTCTTTCTCTCTCTCTCTCTTTCTCTCTCTCTCTCCGCCTCTCCACCATCTTCCTCTCTCCTCTCCCAGACCCAACTCGCCATCACCGAAGCCTTCACCTTCTCCTCCTCCATCGCAGTCGACCTTGAGAATCGCTCGCTCCACTTCACCGAATTCGGCAAGGATGTCATGAAGAAAGCAAAGGTCTCGCCGGACGCCTTCATTCAAATGGCACTGCAACTCGCGTTCTTCGAGGTCAGAGATCGGTTGGGGGTAAGAAGGGTCAGGGGATAAATCAACAAGTCTTAGGTTAAGTTAACAAGAATCAATGATGACCTAGGGTATACATAGATTGATAAACAGATTAAAGGCAATAATATCGATTATTAGCAAATTGGTATCGCAATGGAATTCTTCCAAGTATCGTTTAAAAAATGGGATTTCCTTTTTATCCAGAAATATGGAACTAAAGCCACAGTGACATCATTCACCGGTGGCAAATTCCTAGTGAACAAATCATGAATGCTTTGCAATAATCTTCATTATAAGACATAATTGTTTTTTCTTATCTTTATCCACCCTCTCTCTCTCTTTGTTTTAAGGCAAAAAAAGATTTATTAACTTTACATTTTGCTCTACAGCTCTCAATCGCTCATGCTTTATATGTATGTACATATGGAATGTTACAAAATCTTCCAGGACCAAGGCCACTTCGATCTGACTTACGAGTCTGCACTTCTGCGATTGTTCAGGTGTGTTATGTAGACTACTTTGTCTTGTATTAACCTGGACAATATTGTCTTACAAGAATCCGGAGCTGTCTTCGTTCGTAAAATTTTTATTACTTGGGAATATTTTGTATGAGGAAAGGTTCCTGTCTTTTAATCTCTTAAATAAATCGTTTAAAAAAAGAAAACTTCTTACAGAGATGGCCGAACCGAGACAATTCGATCCTGCACACCGGAAAGCTGCGATTTCGTGAACGCCATGCTCGCACCAGAACAGACTGTTAGTAACAGTAAATAATTTTATTCAAATATTTTATTGAAGAAAATTTAATTTTACTATATGAATATATTTAGTTATATATATTTTTACATCTTTTAAGTGCGAATTAAAAAAATCGCCGACATTTTTCATCTATTCAGTCGACGTCTCGACTCGCCCTTCTCCGCCGCGCATGCGAGCAGCATCAGCAGCTGACGAGGGATGCGATGGCTGGTGAGGATTTGTCGAGTTTGATTATTTAAATTTGTTTACTTTATTTTTATTTTTATTACATTAATATTTATAGTGTTTTTTTATTATAAAATTAACTTCTAACCTATTCAATGCTATTTTTATCGCCTCACAATAAGATAGTTCTTTTTTGTAGCAAATGTCATGAAAAATAAAATATTTAAGTAAATAAATGTAAAACAATAATTTTAATCAAAAAAAAATTAATAATGATTGTGATTGTCGACTTCCAGGCCAAGGCTGCGACCGTCATCTCTTCGCTCTTTACGTCGTCTCCAAACATCTCGAACTCGAGTCGCCCTTCCTCGAAACTGCTTTCGGACGGCCTTTCGCGCTCTCCACCAGCCAGGTTTTTCCTTTTTCATATTAGGCGGGAAATATAAAAATAACTTTTTTCTATTAATTAATCAGTAAATAAATAGATAGATTTTATAAATAGATTAAAAAATATACTTACAACCTTTTAAAAATAGATTGATATTGTCTCAGATATAAAAGCGTTATCCCAGGTGCCGCAGCACCAAACCGTCGAGTTCTCATCGCGATTGAACGGCGAGCCGCGTCTCTTCTACCCGGCCGGCAGCTTCTGCTGTCCAGAGGGCGGGAAATACGGTTTGAATTTGGCGCGCAATTTTAAATCAAGATCAAAGTAGTGTGTCAAGAAGTCACAGAACGAATTTATCTCTTTAATACGACAGCCTATGGTAGACATAACGGTCTATATTGGATATTGACGATGTTTTGGCCTGTCACATATCACTTAAAACCGCCTGTCATTTTCTCAGGCGTCTGCTACTCGATCTGCCCCAGTGGCCTCGTTATCAACTTCCATATTTCGACATGGAAGTCTATCGAGAGCACGGTACGCGTGTTTCAATTCACTAATTGACTAATATATTTATTTATTTAATTTTACCAATTACATAAACGTACTGCTTAACTTAGTTATATATTAAAGGTGTCCTTTAACGAATCAATAGTTATCTTTGCAGAACGCCGATCGATTCTCGCAACGTATTTGCACAGCTCTTCGAACGATGCGCACTGTGGTCGACGAAGCAATGCAACAATAGCACCACCACACATTTTGTATTTTATTGTGTTTTATTGATTTTATTGATTGTATAGATTTTCTTTTTTATCGCTCGTGTATTAAAAAAAAAACTCTCCCTTCACTATTAATTATTGGCCACCGCACAATTGTTTATTTTACTAGCGTACTATACGCCGATATGTACTATTCGGCTTTTGCTCAACCGTCTTTCAATTCGCTCTCATTCTATATTGCTCGTTGTCTCTCAACATCCATCCCATACTCATTCTCTTTCTTTCTCTCTCTCTCTCTCTCTCTCTTTCTCTTTCGCTTTCTCTCTCTCTTTCTCTTTCTCTTTCTCTCTCTCTTTCTCTTTCTCTCTCTCATTCCAACATGCTTGCTCGATATGGTCGCTATGTACAAAAATGTATGATAATTGTTGAACATTATTATTTTAAGAAAATAAAAACAAAAAAAAACAAAAGGAAAATAACGAGCTGAAAACTAACATTCGGACGCGGTCTCACGGCGAATGTGGAATCAAAACCAAAAGTGCATGAGACTTAGAATTAGGTTGATATAAAAATAAAACGATTGCAAATATTAATTGAACGATTCCCGCTGGGAAACAAGACCTGTTGGAGAAGAAAGAGCATTTGAACTTCTATAAGGTGAGAAGTGTATATGAACATAAGAGATCAAAAAGTGAAGACTAACTTGAATAACTGAGGATCGAATATTGAAGAAGACAAGAAGTTAGAACTAAGACATTTATACGTTCATTCAACAATTAAAATCCAGTTTTTGGAACCTGTCCAAGTATTCTCAAACCACTGTCCTGCTACAAACTGCAGCAAAATATCTTCCGACAAAGTAGATGAGTAAACGTAATTGCATGAACTGCTGTTTATTCCTCAAATATTGTGGTAGAGTAATAGTAATTGCAGTATTTATTTTTTATTGTTCAACAGATAACGACACAACAGGACATGCTGCAATTACAAAAGTGATGCGAAGCAGTAGAAGAACGCGAAGAGAGTAGTGAAAGTAATGCATGCTTCTCCAATCAGTTTCTGAACAAAGTAGAATTTTTTCTTTCTTCTCAAAGAATGATGCTGTTGTGCTTGAAATCTAAACATGTAACAATAGTGGAAATTTTAAGGTCATTCACTTCGGTCGTTGAGTGTTGTCTGTGAAGAGAGGGAGAGAGAGAGAGAGCGAAAGAGAGAGAGAGAGAGAGAGAGAGCGAAAGAGAGAGAGAGAGAGAGAGAGAGAGAAAGACATAAATACAACGATAACGCACTACTACAGGCTACACATAAATAACTCCACCTTAGATGATTCTGTCACCTCATTCGAGTAGTTCGCGGGTCAAAATTAGAAATGTAAATGGAGTTTGAAAAACGTGCGAAAGAGTAGAGAGAGAGAGAGAGAGAGAGAGAGAGAGAGAGAGAGAGAGATAGAGAGAGAGAGCAAGAGGGAGAGAGAGAGCAAGAGAGAGAGAGGGGGCAAGAGAGAGAGAGAGAGAGAGAGAGAGAGAGAGAGCAAAGAGAGAGAGAGAGAGAGAGAGAGAGAGAGAGAGCTAGAGAGAAAGCGACTGAGAGAGGGAGTGAGAGCAAAGACAGTACTAAAGAGGTTAGAGAAAGGGAAAATTTCCGTTAAGAAATTTGAAAATGTCCTCAATGAAGTACCATTAAAAAGTATCTTCGATGTTTGTCGCACTTCTCTCTCTCCCTACTTTCTCTCTCTCTATCCCTCTCTTTCTTTCACACGTTCTCTCAATGTCTCATCATTTGAACTATAGTAATTTTTATATACTACTCTCGTGCTTCATAGAATTGACATACACCTCTGTTCATGAATGTTTATTCGGATTTCCTTCTGACAATGAGTTGTTTACGATTCAGATTCAAATGTTTTTGCCTTGTTTTCTTCTCTCGCATCATGGAGCGTAAAAAGACTTATTTTCAGCGACTTCCTTCCAACCTCGCGTTTGAGCTCACAAAATTTTATTGTTTATTATCCTTATTTTCACGTTCAACAAAATGCCTAGACAAAAATCTAAAGAAATAATGGATAATGAACCTAATTAGATGGAATGAGCAAACAATGAATGGTCAGATAAGGCGGAAGGCAAAGAGGTTCTGCACCTGATGGAAACTCCGTGAACCAATGAACATTTCGGTGTTTTAGAGGGATTGGCATTAGAGTTCAGGTAGCTTACGGGGCAAGGACAGGGAATATTTGGGAGGGGGAAGACAACGGGAATTCAGGGGGGCACATCACTTTCATTACACGACCTTCTTGTTGGCATCCTTGAAAGTGGGGAACATCCGAGAGTAGGCGAGTCTCTCTGCAGGCGGGAGGCAAGTCGCAAGAAGAGATCTGCAAGTTTTATATATTTTATACAATGTTTTTTTCAACAATGTAATTTTTTTGTCTCATACTATATTTTGTTCGGATATTATTTTATTATTATTATTATAATGTCCTGCTCAATAACAACACTGATGAGAGTGAACACCAATTGGCTAGTTGAATACCTAACAAATATATCAATGTGAAAAAATTATTTACTTAAAATCACAATGTCATATAAAAACACAACTGATTATAAATAAAATCTTTGCTACTTTAAAACATAATAAAAATAATAATAAAAATATAATTTCCAAAAATAAAATCCTGGCTACCTGCCAAACTTGTCGACCGAGTTGGAGAGGAGCAGCAGGGGATAGCGGGCATTTTCGCTAGCCGACTCGCATAGTGGGAGGACGCATTCGCCGAGAGCGAAAGGTAGTACCTCACAAGCAATATTATTATTATTATGTGTCATTATTATTATAATAATAGTTGATATAGTTATAATATTATGATTATTTACATAAAATGCATATTTAGAATTACAGAAGTGAGTGGATTCTTTCTTCCTCAAAAGCCCATATTGGTCATTATTCATTTCTAATTTTTAAAAATCCTAAAAGACCAGCAAAAACTCCTTTTTGCTTTCGTGATAACATAAACAACGAGATGAAATCCCTTATTTTTGACATAAAATTATAATCCAAAAAGGGAAACATTATCACAGCTATTAATTATCATAGTGGACATTTTTTTTACAAATTGTTTCTTCCCATGCTCTTGCTGCGTGAATGATTTTCCAAGTGCTGTCAAATCATATTACTTTTGGTGTAAATAAATAAATTATTGAAATGGCGCCAAATCTAAAACCTTTGAAAAGTGGTCATCGTCCGCGATCGCAGCCGCAACGCGTGAGCACAGGAAGCGGAGGCGGTAGACGGTCACAGTCGCGTCATCCTTCCAGTCTTCAACGAAATAGATAAATCATATTCCCAAATATCTTTAAATACATTTTATTTCATTCTTTACAAAATTAAATAATATTTTAATTTATAGAAAGATTTAAGAGAGCCTCTCCCTAAGACTCGACCACGGCTGCATTACGTCCTGCCCTGGGAATTTTTTTTTTTTTAAACATTGAAATCACATATCTTATACAACTCGATGAGCTCTTCAAAATGAGCCCAAATTCATTTCTGTATGTCGTTTTCCCTATGAGATACGCTACCGTAACCCCAAAATTTCATTGGACTGTATTTCCTTCAAAAGATGGTTTTCAAAGATAACGAAGGTACCATTCGACAGCTCTTTTTAAGCCCTTCAAATTTCACATAGAGAAGTTTTTTGTGAAAATTTGTTCTTGACCAAAAAATTCACTTGAAATATTTCGACGAGGCATATTGACACTTTACGGTCATTTCCACAGAATGGCTCTCAGATAGGAAGAAAGAGCATTAAATTTGCTACGAAATAAGGTACTTTCAAAAAAATTAAAGCGTACGATGTTTTCGATATCATGCGAAAAATGCGCGCGAGTCGGTCAAAATGGCGCATTTTAGGTCGCCAAGTCACCGTGCACAAGCATTGATCCATAACTACGCTCAATCTTAATCTTTCAAAATCGTAAGTATATCATCTTAGAGCTCTCACGGAGATCTTCAAATGTTAAATACATACTTTTATTGAAAAGTTTGGATTTATATGAGAAATTTCGTTTTGTATGATAAGAAGGCTTAAAAAACTACTTCAGAAACATTTCCACACTCCCAATCATACATCATAAGAAAGAGGATGAAATTTGGTACAAGATGAACCCCTTCCTTTAAATTAAATTCCATGCATACGATCTTTTGTTATAAGCCATAAGAGTAGGATAACAAGGAATAATGGAAAATGTGTAGAAAAAAAGGATTGGAATATTCTAATTCGAATAAACTAAACTATGAATCCTTGGGCGAAATGACAGTGACGCTATTGGCCCTAATCGTATGGCTTATAACAAAGGATCGTACGCATGGAATTTAATTTAAAGGGGTTCATCTTATACCAAATTTCATCCTCTTTCTTATGATGTGTGATTGGGAGTGTGGAAATGTTTCTGAAGTAGATTTTTAAGCCTTCTTATCATACAAAACGAAATTTCTCACATAAATCCAAACTTTTCAATAAAAGTATGTATTTAACATTTGAAGATCTCCGTGAGAGCTCTAAGATGATATACTTACGATTTTGAAAGATTAAGATTGAGCGTAGTTATGGATCAATGAATGCGCTTGCACGGTGACTCGGCGACCTAAAATGCGCCATTTTGACCGACTCGCGCGCATTTTCGCCTGATATTGAAAACATCGTACGCTTTAATTTTTTTGAAAGTACCTTATTTTGTAGCAAGTTTAATGCTCTTTCTTCCTATCTGAGAGCCATTCTGTGGAAATGACCGTAAAGTGTCAATATGCCTCGTCGAAATATTTCAAGTGAATTTTTTTGGTCAAGAACAAATTTTCACAAAAAACTTATCTATGTGAAATTTGAAGGGCTTAAAAAGAGCTGTCGAATGGTACCTTCGTTATCTTTGAAAACCATCTTTTGAAGGAAATACAGTCCAATGAAATTTTGGGGTTACGGTAGCGTATCTCATAGGGAAAACGACATACAGGAATGAATTTGGGCTCATTTTGAAGAGCTCATCGAGTTGTATAAGATATGTGATTTCTATGTTTTTAAAAAATAAAAAAATTCCCAGGGCAGGCCATGATTGAGCCTTACGGAGAGGCTTTCTTAAAGATAGAAAATATGAAACCTGTCGTTTCGCCATCCTTGCTTTTTGTTACAGCGAGCAGAACAGAAGTGAAGACGGTCAGGAAGAGAGCGACCTAAAATGATTTATTGTGACACCATGGCCAATCTTCAAACTTTTCATTATAGGAAAAATTGCAGAATACAATACATCGTAGTGCTGAACAATACGTTGTAAAATAATAATAACAATAATAACATACTTTTACCAGCTTGACATATGAACCTAAAACTTCTCTACTCCAGTCAGCTCATTCTTTCGAACCGAAATCAAATATAACGTTTCATATTGCAACACATATTTCAATTGTATGAAAATATTAATAATCAAATAATCATTTAACTAATATCTTAATATTTCAATATTAATATATTAAAAAGATAAATAAGCTATTAAATAAGTAATTCATTAATAATTCAATATTTGTAAAATATTAAAAAAAGTTAAACATGTGGATTCCTACCTGATCGCCATCCAGCGGTGCTCGGCAGTTCTTAATGGCCGTGTGGAGAAAGTCAAGCCTCGCAAAGAGAGACCGTCTTCTTCTCTGCTCTCTCTCCTCTTCCTTCACTCTCTCGTCTCCCTCTGTCTTCTCATTTTCTACCGGATTCGCTGCGCAGATAGCCAAAGCAAGCGTCAGAATACGTCCAGCCGAATCAGCGTAGATCTAGGTCAATATAATATGACTTTTTTTTAAATTTAAATATCGACTCTAGAAATTAGTGATAAATGAAAAAAAAATAAGTGTTCAAATTATACATATTCCTCATCAAGTCCAAAAATTAAAAAAGTGCCCCGTGGTTTATAAAACTTCGACCAGGATATATATACTTTCGCGTAGCATGGTAGCGATTAAACTTCTTCAGTATGCTGACTAACAAAAAAATTAAAATCATAGCTCCCAAAACAAAATACAAGAGTATTATTTAACCTACTTCGAAAAAGAAAAAAATTTCCATTAACAATGAACATATCAAAATAAGACACTATTAAAATATTTAAAAATTTAGCTTGGTTGTTATCGCCAAACATACAGACCTCAATTTTTTCAAGTAAAATAAAAGTAAAAAACAATGAGTAAACATGTAAATAACATCAAATAGAAATACTTTTATACCATGTAAATAAAAGAACTTTAACTACCTGGATCGCCTTCGTCGCCATCTCCACAAAGTCCTCCTTCCATTCCTCCTCCTCCACTCCGCCCTCCAGCACTCTCGCCATGACTCGGACCAGCTCGGCCACTTCCAGCTGCTCCTTTATTCGATCCCTGAGTGCGAGCCTCGCAATTCTAAGTGGGCGGGGCTTGGAGGGAGAAGCTTCTCTCGCGAGTACTGTAGAGACGGCTTCCGGAAGACCGCGAATCAGATCGGAAATCTTTAAAAAATATTATATTGATTACTTTTCGTTTTACTTTTGTTTTCTTGTATACTTTTTCATAAAAAATTTTTTTTGAAAACATTATCTTTTAAGTAAAAAGAATCAAAAACAATTAAATTGGGCCAGAAATAAGCCTCCCTCACCTGTGCTGCTCCAAGACGGTCCAGAAGCGATTCACAGGTACTGTCGTTGTATTGCAGGAGATCTGGCCATGTGGAGAGGTCAGCGGCAGAAAGCTGAATGAATATTTTTGCATTTGTTCTCTCTCTATGATCTCTCTATCCCAGTTTCTCTCGCATTTATCCCTACTCTTTCTTCAAACCCTTTATCTCTCTCTCTCGCACACTCTCTCTCTAGCTCTCTCTCGTTCTCCATTTCTCGCAAAATTCTCTCACAACCCGCTCTTTCTCACTCTAGCCTTACAATTAGAAATTCTCAATATATTCTCGAAATCCCACTTTCATTATTTCCTCACGAAAATACCGCATTTTTTTAATGTTTAATCTACAATGTAAAACGACAATAAAAAGTTTATTGAGCACTAATTACCAATAACCAAATTCAAACCTTGTTCTCGATAGGCAGATACGGTAGCACGTTCAGCAAGAACTGCGTCGCTACCGTAGCCAAGCCAGGGTCAATTCTGCTTGGGACCGGAGTGGAAGGGCCAGCCTGTCGAATCAGCTCCCGGCACGCACTGTAAAGGAGGATATGATGCTGCGTCTTTACAGCGAATATCAATTTTGGTGGTAGTTATATAGTAATTGCCGACTAAAACGACCCTGAAGTCATAATTAAAACAGAGATTCTCGAATCATTCTCCTATTTGTTTGAATGAATGTTAATCTTTAAAACATTTAGCATAATACTCACCTCACAATTCCTCCCAGCGCCTTTTTGTACTCCTTGGACGGCTTGGTCTCCGCCCTCGCCAGAAGATGCTCTCGCTGAGCTCGACTAAGGCCGGTTAGGCTGCGCAGGACGAGGAAGAGAAGCGACCGTCCACCGCCCGAGGGCAGCGGCAGTGTGAGATCGGCGATGTTCGCGGAAACCACGCAGAGCATTCTCTCGACCTGGCAAGGATTGAGATACATATTTTTCTTAATGGTATCAATGAGATCCCAACTCAACATCGGAGAAGACTAGATCAAAAACTATAACTAGAGAACATTTGTCGTAAAACCACCGGTTCTTTACAATATCACTCAGCCTTAACTAGACTAAAATATGCGCTTCACAACACATCAATGTGCATTAAACTGCGAAGCAAACAACGTATATTTAAAAATAAATTTAAAAAAAAGAGGAAAATGTTTAAAAAGTGCGGAAGAAAAAAGATATTAACTGACTTCATCGACATCCTCCCGTCCTTCCACTAGAATGCCACGACAGCACGCGAGCATGACAGCCGCATCCTTTAGTCGCTCTTCTCGTGCGGCCTAGAAATAAGACAAAAAGAAGATAAAATACATGTTAAGGATCATGATAAGTTATGGAAAGAATAAGTTGTCGATAGAGACACCAAAGAAGATAATACCAAAGTTATCAGTTTTTTTCTACTTTACTGCATAGCACATACTTCAAGAATAGCAACTAAGGCTGTTCCACGGCTAATGATGGTTTGTAGTCAAACAATTTGTACATTTTTACTAGGTAAATAAATAAATAAATATATATATATATCTGTTTTTTTTTAAATAAATAAGTATAAAAAATTTAAACTCGTCCCCCTGACCTTCTCCCTGACATTCTTGACACTGGCAGCCATGTCCACGCGTGCGACGACACAGCCGACATCAAGGAAGAAGAGAGCAGTCTCAGATGGAATTCGCCCGTCTCTCGGCCGAAGAAGCAGAAGGCGTGCGAGATGCGTTAGCTCGGCGTTCTCGATCGCTCCCTCCTATAAAGTTTATATTTATTTATAAGAAAAAATTGCTTTGAGTCATTTCCTAATACAAAAAAAAATATTTTCTTTTCCTATTAATTAATTTAATTTTTACAAACCTACTTAAAGAAAACAATCTTGATGCACCCCTCCTTTAAAGAAATATTTCATTATAAAAGAAGAATATCCTTTTCTTAGTATTTCCTCCCCTAACATATAATTATTTCTTTAAGATAAGAATAATTGATATACAGGGGGTTTACATGGCGACTTGAACTAAAAAATGAAAATCGCTTTCAGCTAAATGATAACAAGTTACCACAGTATAGCAATCGTATACAGAATAAATAAGACGTTTCTAAACTACAACTTGCGATTAACCCCTTTTTGCAAAGAAATTACTTCCACAACAAAAAAGAACACATGATCTTTTTTCTAGATTCATTTTTTTCAACAAGAATAGTAATTGTTACTCCATTCCGTTATCAGAAAAGTCACAAAAACCAAATCATAATACTAACCACACAACAATAATGAAATAGTAAAAACAAATAAACAAAAAGAGAACCTTAGCCTTCGTCGTCTGGTGCATTCGAATAGTTCTGCAGAGATGAAGCAAGCACTCTGGCCATCTCTCCTCTTCCTCTCTGCTTCTCTCGCCGCTCTCCTCTTTCTTCATAGTCTCTCGCCGTCCTACTCCTTCCTCTAGCAGTTTCTTCAGCAGCTCAGCTCCTCCCCCAAGAAGTGGCTCATCGTTATCGGGTTCGAACGAGCAAAGGACTACCACGGTAGATGCCTCAAATTTTTTTTTACATCACCTCATAATTTTTTATTTTGATTTTTTACATACAGTTTAAGGAACTTACATTAAATTTGAAATAATAAAGGATTCCACATAAGATATAAATATAAAAAGAACGGAAAACTGGAAATAGCAGTAAAAGAGGAAGACGGAACTATATATCAGAGAGAGAGAGAAAAAAGAGAGAGAGAGAGAGAGAGAGAGAGAGAGAGAGAGAGAGAGCAAAGTGACGAGTGAGAGACAGTGATAAGAACCAACCTCCAAGATGTCCCTCGTAGTCTCCTCCATCATGTTGACCGGCAGAAGAGAGAGTGCCCTGAGGGACGACGCCACGGGACCCACGCATCCGCAACTCTCTCCAATTATTTATATACATGAAAGATGTGACAATTACAACTGACACCTTTTTTTCAAACAATATTGCAATCGCTTTTAACTTTCAAGCAACATTTCCTATTCTGCCAAACTACTGTTTTAAATCGTCAGTCAGCATTTTTTTATTGTTATTTTTGGAAAACAATTAAAAATAAAAATGAAAATGTAAAGAAATTAAAATAAAACAAAATATATATAAACGTACTTCTATGCTTCTTTGCTTTGAGCGAAATTGACGAGTAGTTCTTGAGTGCTGTGAAGACTGCGTCTTTGTCACTGCTGGCAGTGGACTCTACGCTGTCTTCCTCTTCATCCTCTGGCTCAGGTCTGAAATGAAGAGATGGAGAGGAGAGAGAGAGAGAGAGAGAGAGAGAGAGAGAGAGAGAAAGAGAGAGAGAGATGCAATAGTAAACTGTTAAAATCTCCCACTTTAAATTTTCAGAACTACCTTTTTTCATTAATAATCTAGTGAAACATAAAAGAAAACTCACTTGATCTCCGTTTTCTCTGTCAGAAGTTCCTCAACCAAACCGAGTAGTTGATGACCGCTCTCGCATTCGTCTTTGCATTTGCCTGAAATTCGTGAGAGCGAGAGAGAGAGAGAATTTTTTTAAGGTATTAAAATCTCACTATCTCACTATATCTCAATATGTTAAAAACTACACTATATTCTCACTATTATTTACGAAAGAGCAAAAAACTATTTTTTTTTGTAAAAAAAAAATATATATATATATATATATGAAAAGATAACATAAAACATGTTTGTATTGTTAATAAAAATAAGTAATTAAATATAATAAATACCGTACTCATAACAGCCAGGGTCGCTACGAGTGAGTGGCCGACGACGAGTCGGACTACACTCGCATCTACATCACGACTGTGAAGAAGCTTCTTCATCAGAGATGGCAACTACAAGGTAACAAACTCTTGCCGTCTTATCATATCTATCTCTCTAAAACCCCCTCCTATCTCCTTGCCACTTCATCCTCCTCCTACTTTCTCTCTCTCTCTCTCTCTCTCTGTCTTTCTCTCTTTCGCTCTCTCTATGACGCTCCTCACTCTCTCTATGCCGCACCTCACTCTCTCTCTCTTTCGCTCTCTCTCTATGCCGCTCTCCCTCCCTCTGTCTCGCTCTTCTCCTGTCTCTCTCTCTCTCTCTCTAACCTCCTGTCTCTCTGCATAGACCCTAACGAGTAGTCCGATGAGAAGTAAGAACGATAGCGGCCTACTTGCAGTGCACGTTCGAAGCCTTCCAATGTGGCAAGCGATGGTGTCGGCGAGCTGAATAATATCCTTCATTTACTCTTATTATTATTTATTACTTACTCATTTTTATTTTCGCACATCTGAATTTTTTTCTTTCTTTTTATTAGCTCTGTTTTTTTTCATCAATTGACAACAAGCTGAACACATTTCTGGCTGTTTTATTTCTTTCCTTCCTTCTTCTATGACGACCTATTAATTTCAATAAAAAAAGTTTCCATATTTACCTAGTATTTGTCATCGATAGCAATCCTTCAAAAATAGATATTTAAAAGAATAGACAATAAAACTAGAGTATAGAGTAATTCAGCAAAAAATTAGTAAATAAAAACTTACAGTATATCGATAAGTAATTCTTCCTTCTTCTCCAGCAACAGAGTCATTCTCAATTGCGTCGATATCTACCTGAAACATAAAAAATGGACATAACAATTTTTATTTATTTTTTAAAGTGTTTCCTTCACACCTCACAAAAACATTCCTTCTTTTTTCTTTTTAATTTCTATATTATTGTATTGACAACTTCGACGAAATAGCCCGGTGCCCATCGATCGCCCATGTGATTCTGAAAATGTAACATCTAGTTTACGTGCCAGCCCTAATTTTAGGCCTTTCCGGATCCATACCCCATCCAGATTTTTGCGCAAAAATTCTGTTTTTACTCTCCCCACCTGGCTTTCCGGCCCACAAGCCCTCTCCACAACACCCTGTTTTCCGTGCAGTCGACAGTTGAATTTATTTCCTTCATGTGATAGATCCCGGTGCTTTCCATCAACACATTGGCCCGATAGGGAAATTAAACAGAACGCTGTCGATAACATTCCCATTCAAAGGAACAACATTTAAGAAAAAGTATACCTGATTAATCTTGAAGATTATCTTCGTTACTTCGACCTTTGAGAAGCTCTTCCTCTTTAATTCCTTTACGATGGTCGATACTGTACTATCTGTAAATGTGCTTAAATATATGTATATATATCATAACTAATAACATAAACTAGTAAATAAATTGTAATTCGAAATCGACGAATAAGGTGTTAATTAAGGCAAAAATCCCGTACCTTGGATAAGAAGAGATAGCAGTGAAAAGAGGATGTCTTTCTTCAATGCCTGAAAAGGTAGAAAAACAATTACTGAGAAGATATAGAAAAAACAACTCACTTATTCAGAGAGGCTGGTTGATTTTGAATTAGAGAGAGAGAGAGAGAGAGAGAGAGAGAGAGAGAGAGGCAGTGAGATACAGAGAAGCTGAGACCAAGAGAATTAATATTTGTGTATAACATATTTTCCACGTTGTTATCTGGCCTACATTAATATTGTTGAAATGATGATTTTTCACTTCTACAATCGTATTGTTAATTGCGAGTCCATAAAGTAATTAAAGTAGCCAACATCTTCCTTCATCACATGACTTGTCCAGTATTCTTGCGCAGCACTCCTCTCAGTTCCTTCCTTGTATTCTCGCTCTGCCAAGAGGCAGTAGAAGAGAACGCGGCCGATCATTGCCGAGGAATCTAAAGAGGGAGCAGTTATATCAAGGCTTGCGATTAGCTAAAAAATAATATAATAAATATTTCATATCTGCACAATACATGGTTTTTAGCGTGTATTCCAGGGCATATATTAGAATACTTTTTGGACTATTTTCTATTCTCCATTGCAAAACTATTATCTTCTGAAGATCAATAAAGCGGCATAGGTAGAGTAGAATCCATTAATATCTTTGAAACGAAGAAATGCGCTTCCAAATAACCAACCTCGATCTCCGATTCCCCACAGTCGATGAATGAGCCCTGGCAACTTCTCCTTTACCGTAGTCCGAAGTCTTTCATACTGTAGCACTACGGTGCTGTCTCCGAGGAAGGCGCAGAGAAGAATTGAAAGGCAGCTAAAACAAAAATCCCCGTTTGAATTTCCCGCCATTTCAATTTCCAAAACTTCTTCTACATACAAAATGAAAAAAAAATACGAACCCAGTTCTTTCCTTGATCTCGCACTCCTTGATCTTCTCCTCAATCATTTGCAGCACTGAGACGGCTCCATCTGCTCCGAGCAGTGCGGTTTGAGCCGCAACAAAGGAGCGCGTCGCTGGCAAGGCCAGCTAAAAATATTGTTTAAATAAATAAAAAATTATATGTGTATAAATCTATTTATAAATGTAGATGTATCCTTTTAAACAAGCAAATCATTTTTTTATTATTTTAACATTAAAAACTATAAATAGGTATTTTTTTTCTTTAAAGCGGCAATAAATTAATTACCTAAAAAGAACATCACATTATTTAGGGCTGGTCGGTTTTCTTCTGGCTTCTGCTATATCAGATAAAACGAGAACTAATTGTTGCATGTATCCTGTTGAGAAGTTCTTCTTTTAAAAAAAAAAAGAGCAAATAATACCTGAACTCGGGATACGGTAGAGTTCTCGGCGAGACCAACGAGAGTGGAGAGAATGGCACCGGGAGCACCGACAACCTTGGCCAGCTTCATCTGCACCTTGTCTGCGCGTCCTAATAACACATTAAATCAGTTTTTTTTTTTAAATAATTTTGTTCAAATCACCTATTCTTCTTTAAAACTCTATCATTTACATCGATAATTATAGCTTGTTTGGGAATTTTGAAGAATGTTAAAGGGAAAAGGTTTCATTTGCCTTATTTTAAAGCTCACATCTTCACAATAGTAAACGAAAAAGCTCCATTCTTATGTATGACAACCGTAGAATTTCATTAAAAATAAAATAATAAAATAATTGAAAAAAACCAGTGAGAATTCTGGTAAGTGTTGTGCTGAGATCTTCTGCCTTGACATTCGTTGTATTCGGCATTCTTGCTCGCTTCTTTGCTGGAGGGCCTGCCATGTTGAGACCTGAATAATTGACATAATTTAAATAACTTACAACTTTGTTAGATTCTCAGTAGGACAGAAGCAATTGAATTTAAAGTTTAAATCCACAGTATTTTCAAAAAAACCTGTTAGTTTTCATAAATTGATGAAACAAAAGTAAATAAATAAAAATAATAACTAGACAAACTCTTTTTAGGCGACCCCGCCAGATGCGAGAGAAGCGATGTAATTGGCGCGCCTTCTAATGTACGCTTCGACGTCTGCCTGAATTTGCACAGATCTTTTTTCTCCATTTTCAACACCGGTGGTTTTTCAAGTCGATCATCTTGTTTTAAAAGATTCATTACTTTTTCAGAACGATAAATCAAGCGGCAATTTTTTTTTAAATGATCAATTTTAATTCGAATGAGTATTCCCTTCTACGTAGGTGGACAAGATTTCCTTATTTTATTTATAGAAAAAATATTATGTTTCAATATATGACACTACTGTTCGTCTTTAAGCACTGCCAGTTATTATATCACTTCCAACAATAGGATTGCGTAACCGTCTTCTACCGCAGGATATAAGAAACATGCGGTTACTGTATGTCAAACCTTGCAATCGGCAGTGAGAGGAAGAGCGTAGACTTCAGGAATGGAATGCGAGAGTCGCGCGGCTATCAGGCGAATGCACAGCGAAGTCAGGGAGAGGACTAAAGCAGGGAATAATAAAAAGAAAAAAATATATAGCAATAATACAGGACCGTAATTTAGAAAGCGAGAAAAAATGTTTCATTAAACGTTAAACCAGAATAGTAGTGACCCTCAAAAAAGACTACAAATATATGACTATGGTTTAGTGAGAAAAATATCTGTCTTTAAACGATTAAACTAGAATAAAGTATTTTAAAAATAAGAATAAAAATAAACTTACCAGGAGAGAGGATAAAGACGGGGATCCCGCGAAGACTCGCTTGCTGGGTCTGAACACTTACGATTATGCTTTAAATCTTTTCGATTCTAATGAGGATAAAATGTTGTAATACTTTATTTAACGGTTTAACCTTTCCAAAAGGAAAAAAATGATCGAAGAATCAATGTTTTTATGGCAAAGGTGGTATATATTCAAGAACGGCGATCTAAAACCACCTGATGCTATGTCTGCACGAGCGAGCGAAGGTAACAAAAATGTTTACTAAAAAATTTTTTTTAATGGAACCAATTACTCCTGTTCCATTAAAAAAATTTCAACAAAGTTGTTAGTAATTAAATAATTAAACATATAGGCGAAGTCGCTGGTGTTGACTAAAAGTGATGTATCCGTCATAAGTCGCTAGGTATGAATGATGAACCATTTGATAACCTGTTGTCGCTGAGGGGATGGTCTTTGGTCGAGAATCGGAACGAAGATGGGATGGCGGCCGGCGACTGCGGGAGACAGCGAGAAGAGGAGGAGATCTTAAAGAAGAAAAATATTTTCATGTTTGAATTCCCGCCTTTTTTCCAGTGGGATTATATTGAAAACAACGAATGATAGCACTCACAAGTTATCAAAATCTCAATTTGAACAACCTTAAATTAAATGCACACTTCTTTTTCTAGAACTAATTGTTAGAGCGAGAAGAAGAGGCCTGGGGAATCAAGCAAAAATCTTAAATTTAATTAGTCGTGTTATAATTTATCTCGAGAAGAAAAGCGCAGCTAGACTGGACGAAAAAGTTGGAAAAATAATTGACTTGAAAAGAAAAGGGTCTTATTCAGTTACTCCTGCTCCAGTAAAAAAAAATTTCTCCAAATTCACTCCAGGGAGGGGGGGGGGGTTTATAAGTACGAGAAACATGATAATAATAACCAAGAAAAGTAATAAAAAGAGTGCCATTGACCAAACGAACCAGCAGTGCTCGGATTGAATGCGATCCACGGATGACTCACGTAGGTCGTGACGTCGAAGAAGGTACGCGGTTGGAGGTTCGAGTAGCGAATAGCACGGCCCTGGAATCGAGGGTATTCTAGAAAAGGTGGAACGCTAAAACTAAATGTTATTAATTAAAAGAAAGGATCAATAAAACAATAGGACAACAACCAATTACCTATAATTACATAATGTCAAATAATCAACAGTCTGAGTGAAAATCATAAAAGTAAATAGTAAATGAGGGAGTGTAGGCAAATAAACGCATGATTTGTCCTTTTGTCTCCACAATTTTCTTTGGGTGGGTGAGAAAAGATTATTACACCGTTGGAATGAACAAACGGTTCTTCGAAATCTGTCTTTTATACCATGCTATGGCGCGTGTCACATAAATGAATAACATCAGAAAGGAAAAAAAAATCGGGAGTAACCTCGTAGTTGATCCAGAAGAGATCGACGTGGTCGCTCGTGTAATTGTAGAAGCGGAGACTGCGGCGAACGTGAGATGAGCTGGACACAAATTCAGGCACGACGGAAAGGCCAAGCTCGGAGACGCGGTCAGCAAATCTTTAAATAGCAGATAGATTTTGCACTTCATCCATAGTATTTAATAATAAAAAAAGAAAAGATAAAGCCAAATATAAAGCATTTGATGTAGTTAGTATACCTTGAAACGGAGCACTTTTGTGTATGAATTAAAAACGCACAAAAATATGTGAGAACCAGTGTTGAAAATAAGAAAGAACTCGAAATAAATAAAAATTATCTAATAACAGAACAAACATTTCGTTGTACGCTGAAATCTGGCGATCTTCTTCGACGGTGAACTGATCGCCCATTCACTGGGCTAGTCGGAAAAGAAAAAGAAACTAATTATCATTAAAAGAAAACGAAATAATTCTAGGACGAAGAATACAAAAAAAAAAGCTTGAATGACTCGTTCCATGCATACTAGCAGAATTATAAAACACGAGCATATTCTATCAAGCAGTCGGCGATAATTCAGCAAATCACAGAAAGTGTCACAAATATATTCAATTTGAATCAACTCTTATCCTACAACGATTTGCCTTTTTCTAAACAACGTGTTTTAGAAGATTAGAAATTACAAGTTAGGCTGGAATACTTAAATTGAAAGTTTCGTTTAATTTAATTTCAAAACAAGCTGCTCTCTCTTGCTCTTTGCTGACCGTTTTTGATTCATGTTCCGGCTGTTTCATTGTGTTCTTTTTTAACTTTGCGTGTACGCAATAAAAAATAATCGTGCGAGATCTGATTGAACTCAACCGTTTAGTTGGGATAATCAACGATGGCTGACGCGCTCCTCAACGAAGTCACCGCCATTCTTGGCTCTCGTCTGGCCATCAAGGCCGCTGACCAGGCTCACTTTGGTGGCAAGCAGGTACTTTTTGCCTTCCTTATCATTTCGTTGCTCAGGAATCTTTCATTTGAATTCTTAGCTAAAATGGCTGGATTTAAACGAGTTATAAATTGACATACATTTCCAGGTCTACACCAACATCGCGCCGTCGACGTCCACTGGCGCTGGCGGTGAGCATTTTATAGCCTACCTTTTTTCCTCTTCAACCAAACTGAATTTTCGCATCCTTAGTCTTAAAATCGGGTCCTTTGTGCGCTGCTTTCGTTCATTATAACTGTAAATTAGGTACTATTTCGGTTTGACTACCCAAACCTCAATTTTTTTTTGCTAAAACTTGCCCAAGGGGGTTATTTGAGGCAAGGAAACCGAATATGAAATTCATTTTGATCGGTTTCGCCGTTTTCGAATGTTACGGCACGTTTACGGTAAATGACTAATTTGCTCCAAATTGCCTTAAAAAAAATCTCTACGTTGCGGTTATTTGATGAGAGGAAGCTGATCGTGAGCATGAGGTTGGTTTTGTTTGATTGCGACATCTCAAGAAGTTATGGTTGGTGTATAGCCTGAAGAATCAGAGATGATGATTACCTGGTTGAGTTCCTCTGGCGCAAACAGTTCGAAAGCACCGGCGTGGTCTTCTCAACCTTTGGAATCAGTAACTTCTTGGGATGTCGAAATCAAACAAAACTAACCTCATATTCAGTTTCCTCGCATGAAGTAACCCCCGGGGGTAAGTTTCAGCAAAAAAAATTTGGGGGTTTTGGGTAGTCAAACCGAAATAGTACCATAAATTATCTATTTTGCCTCGTTCACCAATTATATCTCGCCCGTCTCTGAACTTGTAAAATCCTTAGCCTAGAGTAAAAGCCTAAGCCTAAAGCGCCTTAAGGTTCGGACCCGCTGCAGAGCGCGATTGAGAAGGCCAAAGGCATTGCTCTCGGCGCCCTCGGAGGCAGCGGCTCCGGTAGGCTTTTCCGAATAATAGTGACATTCCATCTGCGCTTTCCCTATTTTTACCAATTCGCTTTTTGCTCTATTAATACGCACAAAGAAAACAATTTGATAAAAGCACCTGTTTTGCATGTATTCTTTTCCAGTAACTTGCATCTACGGTACTAGACACAGTCACTAGCTCTAGCTACCCTGCTTGGTTGTGCTCTGCGTACTATGGTTGCACGAGAAATGTCATAGCTACCGTTCTTTTCCTTAACTCTTATCGCTTTGTACTTTAGCAAGCTAGTAGAAGAGTATGCTATGCCATTCTCAAGTTTCTAACAATTTAGCTTAGAAATGTTAAAATTTTACTGTAATTTATTGATATAATTAATCTTCCTTTTAGATAGCTCGAAGGTCGCAGCTGAGGTGGCGGCTCTTCGCGGAGAGGTCTCCGGCCTCAAGGCCGAGATTGCCAAGCTCGCTTCGCTCGTCCAGGCGCTGTCGACCGGAGGAGCGGCGCCCGCGGCCGCCGCCAAGGTTCTTTCAGTATTTTTGTTCTTCAAGTAAAAGAAAATAATCATAACCATCTCCAAGCGACGTTTTTCCTGAGACTCATATTTGTGGATAGAATAAGGAGGGGGGTAAAACGGGCTTAAAATTCACCACGGACTACCACCGCTTCATCATATTGTGCTGCTTTGTCCGCACGTATAGCGGCGGATTTGCAGTTTTACCCTGGAGGAGGAGGAGAAGGACCAATCGATCGATGTTACGCACGCTCCACGCACATTCTCGTCCTGGGCGACGGAGACCTTTCCTTTTCACTCGCGCTTGCCAAAGGAATCGATGATGCGATTATTTCTTCATCACTCACCATCCCCCGCATCTCGGCTACAGTACTCGAGGAGTCGGAGCAAGTTTTCGTGGCGAGATACGCACTCGCCGGCACGAAATCAAGACTCGACGCGATTAGAAGCACCGCAAGGATGCAACTCTTGTTTGGCGTCGATGCAACAAGACTGCACGACTGTGACGCCATCGATTGGGAATCGGTCGATTTCGTCATCTTCAACTTTCCGCACCCGGGAGGGAAGACGAATCTGAGAGCGAGTCGGAAGCTACTAGAAGGGTTCCTGGGGAGCCTTAAAGGAGCTCTCCGGAGACCTGATGCCGAGCTTCATCTCGCGCTTGCAAGGGTACAATCGGGCATTTTGGAATGTTTCGAAGGCTCCGGACCTGGCCCGAACTCCTCCAGTCCTCCGGTCTTTGAGAAAGACAGCTGGCAAGTGGCTGAAATCGCCGCGGCAAAAGGCTTTATCATCAAGAGAGTCGATCCATTTATGCCCGAAGGTTTCGTAGGCTATAGAGCAGCAGGATACAAGAGGACGTCCAAGGCATTCGATAACAAGCGGATGGCGCAGAGGATTGTGCTGGTGCGGTGCCAGGAAAGGCAGAGTCTTGAAGAGCTGAGGAAAGGTGAGGATGGAAATGAAAGGGGAAGATTCCACCCACTCCGGCCTTGTTTCATCCACGACTTGTCGGTAGTGTTCGCGGAAGAAGATGAGGAGAAGATTGCAAGGATGGAAGAGGAACTGGAGAGGAGACTATAGAAGCTGGCAGGGAAAGTGATTGTAAGGAAAGAGGAAGTGGAGAGTCTGCGAAGCCACGATCCAGCAGGGAAGCCAAACAGAATCTACCGGTTGTGGTGGCAAGCCGTGTTCTCTGCCCTCTCCAAGAGCGCCTGCAATAGGCTGCAGGACGAACTCAAGGAGGAACTCCAGAAAGAGTTTGAAGAAGACGGACTGGGAATACGGATAACATAGGATGCAGTTGTTGTTGTCGTTGTTTGTTATTGTTTGAAAGTAGTAAAGATGATATAAGAATAGTGACGGTGGGGATGGTCACAGTAATAAGATGGTTTAGGAATTTAAGAAGAATGCGAAAAATGACAATAACAAAAGGGAAATTTGCGGTTTAAAGAAGATATAAAAGATGGCTACAGTTTGTTAAAATAGATATTTAAGGCTGCCCCGGCACCCGCCGCTGCAGAGGCCAAGGACGACGACTTTGACCTCTTTGGCTCAGAGGATGAAGAGGACGACGAAGAGAAGAAGAAGGTGGTCGAGGAGCGGCTAAAGGCCTACGCCGAAAAGAAGGCCCTGAAGGCTTGTGACTTTTTTACTTTGGAGGAAATGATGAGTACATTTATTCGAAATATTCCAACAGTCTTCTTCAATTTCTATACTTTGTTGAAACTGAAACTTTCTAGTGAAGAAAAGATGGGGTGAATAATAGAGAGGGGGGAATAGTAGGGACAATGGAATGAATGATAAAAAGGAATGAATCATGACGCTATATTTGCAGGCCGGCCCGATTGCAAAGTCCTCTGTGATCCTCGACGTCAAGCCATGGGACGACGAGACGGACCTCAAGGTCATGGAGGAGAAGGTGCGCTCGATCGAGATGGAGGGACTCGTCTGGGGAGGCGGCAAGCTCATCCCTGTCGGGTTAGTTAGTGCACAGGAGTAGAACCCGTCGGTTCTAGGTTGCTGTATTTTCAGTTGGTTTTTAGTTTTCTAAGCCAATTTTTTCCATGAGGTACAGAAGAAGTGGCGAGTGAGATTGGACCGTAGTACTAATGATTCTCCTTTCCAGATACGGTATCCAGAAGCTGCAGATCATCTGCGTTATTGTGGATGACAAGGTCTCCGTGGATGACCTCATTGAGACCATCACTGGATTCGAAGATCAAGTCAGTGATTTATTGATTGGTTTTGGTGATATTTCTAACCCATGATCGGGTTAGTAATATATATTACTTTGTTACTTCAGTTTAAAAAAATATAATAATTAGGAATAAATGAGTTGTTTTCATTTTCTCTTCCTTTGCAGGTCCAGTCCGTTGACATTGTCGCCTTCAACAAGATCTAAGAGGCTGAAGAAGGCGCGGAGACTAGAAGGACCCTTCCTTGTTTCATCTCTTAAGAGTTTATCTACCGGCGATTGTTGGGGAATAAAATGGTTTATTTCTATCTTGTGATGCAAAGCATAATCAGCAAAATGCACTACTCTGGACAAGGAGGGGATCGTGGGAATGATGTCACATTGATGAAAGCGCGTAGAATGAAAACTCGAGAAAAACACGTTGAAATCATGGGACTTTCTTGGCGAGCTTTGTTATCGTCAAGACGACACAATTGTTTGAGCAGGCAGCGCCACCTTTTTTTCGGCTTGATCGAAAACGACTTGAAGAGTGACTGGGATCGGTAGATCAAGCAAGGGTCACTCTACTTCAATAATGAACGATTCTGATCTGAAGCCATAAGCGCTTCGGCGGGGAAAATACTGGTCTTGGGAATAAGGATGGAATGTCTT